>JBBJLR010155889.1:0-14865 GCA_037577145.1 Brachypetersius gabonensis
AGCCCCACCCCCTCCGCTACGTGGTCAAAATGGCGCCCGTTTAGTGCGAGTAGTGTCCATCGTTCTGTACGCCGTTTACTGGCCGATTTCAGTGCAGCATCCGGGTTCTTTCAGTGCACTGAGGTTTAGCTTGGTTTTCAGTGTGAGCGCACTACGCACTAAAATCACGTACTAAAAGTGCACAAGTGTGCGGTTTTGGACACACTCAGTGTTTGTCTCCCTCTCACACACACACCCCAATATTTCCTACCTTGTCCCTGACTTAACTGAGCATCAGCACGCTGCTAATGCTAACCTTTAATGCTAACTTTTTTTAAGCTATAAAGTTTTCTGATTATGATTATTTATTTATCTTTACATTTTCTTTAAGGGTAATGCATTAAACTGAGTTTAAAATGAAATGAAAGTGTTCTGGGGCAGATTTGAGGGCATATTCAGGGTTTATAATTATAAAAATACGCATTTCTTTTACCAAAACACAACAATGCGTCTTTTCAATATACGCGAGTGCGGGTGCTCTTGGAATGTAACCCCCATGAAAAGTGGGGAATTACTGTATACAGTTCTCACTTTGTTAGATATACAGGCACCTCGAACCTCAGTAGAATACACAAAAGAGTGAAATAAAGTATGGTACAATTAAAAAAGAAGCAAGAAGCAGTTTTTAAATTTCCACTGGCACACTCAGAGGTGGGTGTAATTGTCATCAGAAGAAATACTGATACAGTATTAACTGCATACTACAAGGTGCCTAGGAGGAACTTCAGTATTTTCTCTCCTTTTTATGTTTTTATATAGTCCTAGTTACTACATTGTGGCTGCTCTAAACAAAATATATTGATATTTTTTTGCACAGTTGAAATATCAGGCTTTTATCATGTCACTATAATGATGTTGTGAACAAATAAACACAAATACATTCAGATTTCAACAAAAACAACACTGATACATATGCATACACAAACCTGTCCATGGTGAAGGTCAGTGAGTCTTTGCTGCCTGCAGATCCACTGTTTCCCAAGCTTCTGTCCTCCTGCTTGGCCATAGGCTCTGCTACAGTGTCCTCTGTCGGACACACACTCATCTGCAAAGGCAGGGACTCCATGCTGCGGTGCAACCCAGAGAGGCGCGGGTACAGCAGGGGAGAGCTGCCTGGCCGGCGCTCTCTCTCCCCAGTCAAGCCAGAGAAACAGTCTGAGGAATTAACGTTGAGGACGGGAGCAGGACTGGGTGTTAAACCAGGGGCAGCTGGATTGCTTAGAGATAATAAATTGTGGAGTTTAGAGTACGGTGGCACTTTAGGAGGGAGTCGTTCCTCCACATTGACAATGTTGTTGGAGTTCACTTTATCCAGATGGCTGGGTTTGGACAGTGATTTGGCACTAGAAGGTCTGGGAATAGTAGATTAGAGAAAAGAGTGAAAACTAGTAAATGGAAAGATCAAGGTTTTAATTTTTCAATGAATAAAAAATAACTTACATAGAAAACTGTAATTTGTAAATTGAAACAAAATGTCAAGCATTGTGCACCTGCAACTTTTATTTATTTTAATTGAGAGTGTTATTATTGAGAGTAGAAATATTATTGTTAGGCTTACCTGTGAGAGTTTGGCGAGGGCAGATCAGAAAACTTTCCCAGGTTGGATGACTGTCTGAGTCCCAGTAATTTCGAGGGAGGTTCTCCTATGTTCTGTGTGGGTGTAGGAGACCCATTCTTGTCTCCACTTTCAGAGTCCGACACCCCGGCCTTAGCTTTGGCCTTCTCCTTTTCCCTGTCTGTCTGATTTACTGGCCAATTTCCCCCTCTTCCAATTCGTGCAGAGCTATTCCCACTACTTGGTTCTTTCAGCTTTGACTGCTGAGACACCAGTTTGATGCTGAGCACACCAGCATCTATGTTGCTACTAACTGGACGAGGCCCCAGCTTGCTTCCAGTCAGGCTCAGGGTGTTGGACTTAGCAGGCCTTGGGAGACTGCGATACTGGATATTATTCCGAGAGTTCGGAGTTAAAAGACCTGGATCGCAATTTGACACATCAAGACTGGTTTTGCGACTCCCACTGCTGCTGCCATTACCACTTGAAGGTTTCACTGGAATGCCAGAGGACTTGGGATTTTTACATATGGCACTTGAGGGATCGGACACAGAGCTTCCAGGAGCAGTGAGAATCGTGGCAGTGCCGGTAACTGGGGCAGGCTTTTTAAATCCAAAGGAGTTGTTGGTTCCAGCAGATGGTCGGACAAGGCCAGAGACTGGTTTGCAGTTCTGACTTTGATTCTTTCCTGCATCTGAGCATGACCGCTGTAGACCAGATGCTTTCACTGCAAACTTAGCTTTGTCCATGGCTTTCTTCTCATTTTTTGGTGCTGGAAAATTAATGCAAAGAAGAGCAATCAAACACAGGATGTCAAAAAGTAGGTCATTAAGTAGAACACTGTAACATTCATAAACAATACTACTTCAGGCCCAGTTAATATTAAACTCACATGAAAACACACCATGAAGAATTAGCCTAATCTAATTCTGGAATATGCAAAACACAAGTTCAGCATGTTTTAAAAAAGTCCCCACTGTCCGAGAATACTCAGAATTTTCCAACTCTGAACGCTAGAATATGGAAGTTGGTTAGTCATAGTTTCCCTGCAAAGCAGAGGGAAGTGCACTTAGATCAGCGAGAACCACACCCAAATGGAAAATGGGCCTCTGCACCAAAACATAAACCCTGTGATTTTACACTGTGTACTCACCTTAACACATTACTGTCACCAACCAGGGGATATGAGCAATACAAGAAAATATAACTAACATTCATGCGTCTCACAGTATGAGCTGATTAATGGCAACCTGGACGAAAGTGATGCATAACAAAAGAATGAACATTTTTAGAGGAATAAAGCAGACCGTATGGACTGATAGACAGGGAGTGGGAGAATTCATCATTAAGTTGTAAAAGGTAAGACCCATGTGTAAGATGCCAATAAATTAAACATTCTATTAAAAAATGATTTGCCATGGGGCATTCTTGCCTTCATATCTTTTCTCTATTGAAGATGTATCTGTTTCTGTGTGCAGGTTTATCGTGTGAATCAGGAACTCATGCATGGTTTAGCTTTATACAGTTCCTCAAAAACACACGGAAGTTATTGTCAGCAACATCACATTTTTCATTTGCAGTAAATGGACACTGTGGTTAAGGGACAGCCACCTGCAGTTTTTTGTGCACTTGGCGGTGAATTCAATCAAATCCTCACAGGAGCATTCCATCTGTTGTAAAAGGTCCTCTGAGGAATAGTCTGACAGAGCAGCAGATGAAGGACAAACGCCTTATTACTTTATATACTCTTTATACAGAACATAAAAAAGACACATCTGCTCGTTCTTTCTCGAATAAAGGGATTTATTTGCAGTGAGGTAAATTTGATATGGCTGGGTTTTACACTTAGTGAAAGTGAAAAGTGAAAGTGATCATTCTGTCATACGTGAACACACCACAGCACACGGTGTGAACAGCACGAAATACTTCCTCTGCATTAAACCCATTCACCAAGTGAAGCAGGGGGCAGCCAGGAACATGGCGCCCGGGGGGCAGTGTGTGGGGAGCAGTGTGTGTGTGTGGGGGGGAGCAGAGTGTGGGGGAGCAGTGTGTGGGGACGGTACCTTGCTCAGGGAACCTCAGAGGTGCCTAGCGGTCTTGGGAATTGAACCTGGACTTTCTGATCACAGGGAGAATGCCTTAACCACTAGGCCACCAGCCGCCCAACGTGTGTGGTTTTGGGTGTGTGATGTAATCCACACCCAAAAGTGCAGTTTTATGGGTTTGCTAGCCTTGATGCAGAGGAGTTACTGTTGTCCACTGAGCTGGTCTGTCCGACCTGGCACTCTTTCTATAGAGCCATAAGCCCACAAATCTGGGGTACTGGGGCACGAGGTACTGCTTGTGTTGTGTTGTTTTGCAAGGATTCAGAAGGTCATCTGCACCTGAGAATCCCTCACATGAGACACGAGGTTGACATTCGTGGCGATACATTTGAAGGTTTCAGAGTGAGCAGCAATCTCAGGTAATGTTTTGAGAACATCTCTCTTGTTGTTTCTCTTGCATTTTCATTCTGCTCAGTGTGCGTTTGCATTAGAAGAACTCACCGCCCGGTGCTTTCATCAAGCTCTGTGGGTTGTGGCTGATTGGTGAGGTTATGCCCACTGGGGGGTTGCGACTCTTCTTCAGGACGGACTGATGGTTGAGTGTCTGTGGCTTCCTCAGTTCACCTTTGACACCGGTCTCGTCCCGCACCCGGGTCCTCTTTAGTTTTCTAGCCAACTCAGTCTTCAAGCTGCCTGTATCGTAACATTCATCACTCCTGCATTGGGACTTGGCATCTTCGCTGCACCAGGACAGACCACATTCGACAAGTGAGTGCTTTTCTGCATCTGTGCGCAACTGGGGGGAGGAGACAGGAAGAGATTTTAATTTTACTTCACTGTATGGATACAAGTCCAAAATATTTATTTTTACTTGCAGACATTTGTGCTCAATTCCTTACAAAAAATGCTGCAAAGAGCAAAACACTTTTCTCAATCTGAACAGAATCTTTTAGCCTTCAGTTCCTCAAAAAACACACAAAATCCACAAACCATGGGAACTCACACAGAGCCCCCTGAACAGCAGAAACAGAGCGTATAACAGAAATAGTATAAGGGATCAATTTCATGAGAACAAATCCGAGTTCACCTACACAGCAGGTACGTAGTTTACATCCACATGCATGCAATAATTAAGCTAGTAAGGTAACAAATACCCATTCCTTTAAAGACATTGCTGAGTCTCCCTTATAGTCAATTTAAATAAACTTGTGCATTATTTCACATCATTTCAGAATAAGAAGATAGATAAGGGGTTAAGAGTTTTTTAAGTATCAGAGAGGCCCAATAGAACGGTCTGTAAGCCAGTGGCCCACGATGGACAGGGAATACCAGCTGCCCACAGAATATTGTCATTGCAGAGCATTCTTGATTTTGAGGACTGATACACAATGAAAGACAGGCATCTCACACTCAAGTGCAGCTTCAAACATCCCAAAACTGCATTAACTCTAAACCTGAGCACTTTCCAATGATTTAAACATTTGAAATAAAATGATGATATAAAAGATCTTTATGTTTAATTTGATTCATGTCATGGCACTTTGTATTGAAGTGAAAATAAAAGCATTCACCACGATGGCAGAGTTGCGGCGGGAGCCGACAGGAGTGGTTGGCAGAGAGTTGAGGGAGCTGGCGTTGAACTCCTCCGAGCTGAGGTTATCAGAGCCATCACTCAGACCACTGCTGATAGAACTGCTCTCATCCCAACTGTGGAAAACATGAACAGCAGAAAACAGGAATCAGTCGCCACCCGCTCACTATTTAGTCTACTTTAAAAAAGATTCTACACGAAGATGTATCCAATGTACTAATATTAATACTAAATATTAGTATTAATCCATAGTTACTATAAATTTACAGCATGGCAGTGTGTGATCTCTTGCAACCTTCAGGTTCACCTATAGAGGTAATACCCCCACATTTTCTGAAAGAGGTTCTCCCTAGTGTCGGATCCTCTATCTTGAACATTGTTAATAGTAGCCTTATTTTGAGTGAGGTTCCCACGGATTTTAAACATGCTGTTGTTCAGCCACTAATTAAAAAAGCTTTTGGAGAAAATAGTTTTTATTCAATTGAATGCTTTTTTTAGAGAGAAATGGTATCCTTGAGGTGTTTCAGTCTGGTTTTAAAAGCCGACATAGTACTGAAACATCACTTTTGAAGGTTTTTAATGATATTCTTTTAGCAAATGACTCTGGTAACTTTGTTATCCTCATGCTGTTGGATTTGACGGCGGCGTTTGATACTGTTGAGCACAGCATACTTATGTCGCGTCTAGAGCATTGCGTGGGTATAAAAGGTGCAGCGTTAGACTGGTTTCGCTCTTATTTGGCAGACAGAAGTTTTTGTGTTGGCATAGGTGATTTTATGTCTTCTTCAGTGCCTCTTCATTATGGGGTGCCACAAGGGTCAATTTTAGGGCCTCTTCTTTTCTCTCTGTATTTGCTTCCTCTGGGCTCCATTGCTATGCGGATGACTGTCAGATTTATATTCCTTTAAACCGAAATGGTCCTTATACCATTCAGCCATTATTGGAATGCCTTAATGACATCAAAGCGTGGATGTCGTTAAACTTTTTGAGTTTTAACGAAAAGACAACTGAAGTTATCCTGTTTGGTCCTAGTCGCAACGCTGAACCATCTCTCTAACCTCGATCATTTGGAGCAGTATCTAAAGAGCATTGTAACAGATCTGGGAGTGATTATGGATTGTGATTTTAAACTTGACACCCAAGTTGGTGCTGTGGTACAGAAGAGTTTTTTTTTCATTTAAGGCAGATCACCAAGCTAAAGCCTGTATTTACACAGAAAGACTTTGCAAAGGTGATTCATGCCTTTATAACAACCCGCCTGGACTACTGTACTGCCCTTTATGTTGGGGTTAGTCAGGCCGCCCTTTCTCGCCTTCAGTTAGTCCAAAATGCTGCTGCTCGTCTGTTAACGGGGACACGCAGGCATGAACACATCTCAGCGATTTTATCCTCTTCACTGGCTCCCGGTGCGTTAGAGGATCGATTACAAAATTCTCCTTTTAACATATAAATGTCTGAATGGTCCTGCTCCACCCTGCCTCTCTGACTTGCTTCGGCTCTATGCTCCCTCTCGGTCCCTCAGGTCTGCTGATCACCTGACCTTAGTGGTTCCAAAGGCTAGGCTGAAGCTCAGAGGAGATAGAGCTTTTTCAGTTGTAGCTCCAAAACTTTGGAACAAGTTGCTTTAGATGTTAGGCTGGCCTCATCTCTCCCTGTTTTTAAATCTCTTATCAAAAGTTTTTTATTTAGCTTTTACCTCGCAGTGATTGTACATCTTGTATATCTGTTTGTGTTGCTGTATCTTATGTGTATCTGTGTTTTTTGTAAGTTCTCTGAATGTACAGCACTTTGGCAGCAACTTGCTTGTTTTAAATGTGCTATAGAAATAAAGTAAGAAGAAGAAGAAGAAGAAGAAGAAGAAGAAGAAGGTTTTAAAATGACAAGATAGCTCTCCACCGCCCCTGAGGACAGGTTCCTGCCTAACGCTCTCAGACAGGAACGGTCTCTTGTGTATGAGTGTCTGTGTGAGAGAGACATCAATAAGAGAGAGGACTCAGAAACGACCTCTAGTTTGTCCTACTTTAACGGCCATCGTTCTTTAAAACAGTTAATACATTCACACCAGTTCTCCACTCTAGACAAAACGTTAATAACAAGATGGTAAACTTTATTCATCCTGAGGGATTTTTTGTCATTAGCATGCTCAGTGCAACAGGAGGAATAAAAGACAAGAGATAAAGGACAATAGCAATACGGCCCGATAAAGCCAAAGTGCAGTAACTATGCCAAAGCTGAAACTGAGAAAATGGCTTTAAAGTTTTAGTATTAGTATAGATTTTGTAGTTACTGCAATTTTGACACCATCCTTTCTCTGAAACGGCACAACTTTAAACCAGGATATTTTCTCACAAGACAAGGGACAGTCCTAAACCCCATTCGTAGTCAAAAGTCAATTTTGACCAGATATGTAGTTACTGCACTTTGGCTTTGTAGGGCAACACACTGCAGTGTGTAAGATTTAGTGTGATGTCCCAGAATGTCAGTACTGCAAATTGTTTATGAAACTGACTTAGTGTTTGTGCAGTAAAAATATAATCAATGCAGTAAATTTCAGCAGGTGATGAGGGGTGACAGCAAAACTGTGAGTGCATGCAATGACAGCATATAAAATGTGTATAAAAGTATATTATATTGACGGCCACAATATGGAAACGATATTGAAACAATATTGACACAATATAGAATCAAGTGCATGCCTTGAAATACTGAATGCTATATACTTACAATGCTATATACTGCCTCCTCTAGTGTTACAGTGTGGGTAACGCATTGTCCTTCATTAGATCAGCAGCCAAAGGCACAGTGAAATTTGGTCTTAAGGATGCACCTCATTTAATTCAATTAGAATATAAAGTCTAATTAAAATCTAATTAAGACTCTGAAGGAAAAACCCTAAAATGAAAATACTCTATGCTATATACAGAAACGCTGGGCATACTATAGATAAGTAAAACGGTGAAATCTCATGATACAGATGGTAGTTAGCAGTACACACTTAGTATAGATCAGTAGTATTTTGATCTATACTAAACGTGATATTTACATAAGACTACTGCACATACGATATTACACATGAAGTGATTCAGAACTCATTTAGAAAATGTCACATAATACTGGACATGCTGAGACAAGTGGAAGTGGCATTTCCCCCAGAGAGCCATCTCTACAGGTCTGGCAGACAGTAGCCTGAGGCCTGGGCTCAAGAGATGGGGGACAAAGTCTGGAGATTGGATTCAGAGCAGTAAAGCAGTAAAACAGTTGATTTCAGAGTGACATTCCTCAATAGGAACATTCCTTTGGAAACAGGCTTTTAGCACAGCACCATACAGAGATGGTTTAATATGGAAAGAAGCATGTAGTAGCCAAGTAGTTTGAAGGATGTCGATGTCGAGAGGAAAATGCAGGGAGAGGATGCATCATGGAAACACTTAGAGTGGTGGATGTGGGTCTTCGTGTGTGAAAAAAAAAAAAAAAAACCTGAACCACATTTGAACTGTTATGAGACGTTGAAAAACCAAAGAAACATTTTTCCGTGCTTATAAAGTCTCACTGTGAAACTGTGTTATATATGTTGAAAGATTAATGATGGACTCACTGACAGAACAAAGCAATTTCAGTGAACGCTACTAGATCTAGATGTGTGTGCTTTTGATCAAATATACAGTACAACCTTTAATATAGGAGTGTTCATGGGTACATTAGTATAGGCTAAATGTGTATAAAGAAACCTGACAAAAATAAACATGAACATTTAAATTGCTACAAAAGATTGTAGCAAAAAGTCAGTCTTCTGGGTAAAGTACCAAAGCAGGCTCCGCTGTCTGGTGGCTCCTACTCTCCTGGGTTAAAGCAGTACTGACTCGGGTTGGGTTAATGACACAAGTTAACAAAAATTATTTTATTGCACATTCAATGTGAGTGTAGAGCTATTTTACATGGACAAAAGTAATGGGACGCATGACCCCCGCGAAAACCAGCCGAAACGTACAGCGCTCATTAACGACGCATTCAGAGACACTTTCATATGGAGTTGATCCCTCTTTGCAGCTGCTATAATGGTTCCGCCTCATGCTCCGAACACTGAGGGTAACATGTTTTTCAATAACAGGCTACATAAACCCTGAATGCCCTGCAGTGGCAAATAGCTTTGGGTTTATATTTGATTTGATTACACTAATGTTTAAGTTGAGATTTACAGAAATATCTGAACTGTAACTGTGTTAAAGAGAACACTGCTGTTAAAAATCTTATTTGTTTAAAGTGTTTGTTTAAAATGTTATTCCACAGAAAACCACGCGATTAATTGTGATTAAAACAGTAATCGTTGCCTAGCATTAATAAATATGTATACTGTATATGTATATACTTTTTGGAAAAAATGTTGAAAGTTTTGACTGTCATTAATAAACAGAAATCTTTATATTTGTCTACTCCTATGATAAGAGTATTAAAAACAATATGTTTAGGACAGACTTGCGATTAATCAAAAGTTAATTATGGCAAACATGAGATTAATCGTGATTAAATATTTTAATCTACTGACAGCCCTAGTAACAACACATTTACATAAAAAACATGTTTACCAATTTACCAAAAATTAAAGAATCTGTTTTTTATACACACGCAAACACACACGCAAACACACACACACACACACACAAACACACATACGTCAGAGAAACCACATTATTTTGATCACAAACTAAACCCGAATATTTACTGTTGTGCTCTAGATGGCAGATAATAAGGATGACTGCTTGCAGCACTTACCAATGTTTTTGACAGAATCAGTGGAGATGGATACAGGGATTTTAACCAGATGGACTCAGCACAGCGTCATATGGTGGGCTTAGGGGGGCAACAATTTCTGGCAACTCACTGTACTGAAGTGACTGTGTGTTTATTGATAAAATATTCATGCCAGTCTTCACATTTCAAGAAAATGTCTGAAGTGTATGTAGAAAAAGGCTTGGTAACTAGACCCAGATGTACAGTACAACCTATTCATATGAAGTCAATACATTTTCTAATAAAAGCTTTAGCATATGCACCATTTTGTGAAAAATAATGCCATGCCTAAGCTACACTATAATTGTGAGGGGCCTGCATGCTGCCTTCTAGAAAAAGGTGAGTGACTTGAAGATTAAGTTGCTGACCTACAAATCCCAGATATCAAGCCAATTGAGGCAAGTAGTTTTAATGTTATGCTAAAATCGGTATAAATGGTATAAATACATCAGGCCCTGTTTCTCTCTGTAGGTGATTTCATAGGTACTGTCTAAAAAATCATTGCTGAGTAATCAGGAAGGTACATTATTTTTAATTGTGTAAGAAAGCATAACCAACCCCGAGACATGGCCTAATAATGCGGAGTCTGAAAGGACCTTCAATGACGTGGATCAGGACTGACTGACTGGAGTCTGGAGCCTCATGTGCAAGATAAATGTTACAGGGCTATGTCTGTGTGGGTTTAGAAATAGGCTGAGAGATGATGTGTGATACTGGTAGCACAGATGGTCAACACTCCTAAGATTGAGTGAACAGACTGCCCTACCCACAGCGGAGCAGAAGCACACCCTCAGCTACGGTCAGATTATAAAATACAAATCTTATAGAGGCTGCAGGAGCCAAAGAGTGAGTTAAAGACTCACTTTTTTAAGTCACAACTGGGGTGGACAATGACATTTGGGGCTGACCAGTGTATCATTTTCTACTAACTATGCTACAACTTCACAGAATTGTCACTCATGTGCTCTCCAGTGTTTTATTGTTGCTTTCACTTCCCAGTCATTGTGTTAAACAACATGGGACAATTACAGCCTTCAGTGTTCAATTCTATTGTTCTCTGGAACAATGACAGACAGTCCTGCCAAAGCCCAACACCTTGCAGAAAGGATTATTAGAGATTACAAGTTAGAGTAATAGCCGAAGTTCTTTCCATCTGTCCAGATGATTACGCTTTACTATAAGCTTAGACTGACAGAGCAGATATTCAGTTGTGAGCAGCACATGGTCTCTTTGCTGTGAGGTAACAGTTGCACAGTCACACAAAGACTACTCTTTTTGCTAAGTTCACCAAAATCTCGTATTATTATTATCAGGGATTATTTTAATGTTTAAATTCACTTTGGACTGCCCTTTACAAAGTGCCTTCTTTCCTATTTAGTTAGAATTCAGTTTAAAACGTCAGCAGGACTAGCGCAGTCACATTTGTATTAACACGGTCTTGAGTGATTTATTCACAAGCGGACAGAGCTAAATACAGATATGAATGGGATGCAATGAGCCTCAGAGAAATATCGTCATCTGATTACTCTTCCGGAGACAGAGGGGCTTATGATCCAATGACCCAAAAGCTACTTCTAATACCCTTTACTATTATTATTACTATTATTATTACTATTATTATTATTATATACTGCAGATTCTCGGTCCCGTTGTTGCTACTGATGCAATTTTTGATGCAATTGAGGTAGACAAAATTATATTTTGTCTACCTCAATATTTGACTACGCTCCACTACTCTGCTGCTCATAATACTGTATTCATTCAAGCTACTGTCACTGTTCCCGCTGGCTGCACTGAGTATTGTCTTGTCTGGAAATGATGGTGTCAGATGTACAGGCTTGTTCACGGAGGTAGTGGACACACTCTCTCTTTTGCTAACCATTCACAAACAAATGTTTGGGTTTGAGTGGGGAGACGGGAGCTTGAATAGAGATGGTGCTTCTCAGGGCTCCGTTTAACACCAAGCAGCTCTGGCCTTTACTACACTCTGCCCTGGGCTCCCATCTCCAACTGCTGTGGTCCAACTTCACAGGCCACAACTAAACCACCAACTGAAAATAAAATCCCCCCAGCAGCCAAATCTTCTTCATTTCAGACGTAAAGCTGAGCTATGGAGTATCACAGATTAGCTACTTATTCAACACTTAAATACAACAAAAGATCTCTTAGTGAGTCCAATCCTCTAGACAAAATGATACAGAGACAATAGGGTTCCAGATATAACCTGATCAAGCAAACCGCCGGCTAGTTACTTCTGAATCACTAGGTTTTGAATGAGCACGTTTTAACAGGAATGGGCACGTTTTAACAGGAATGGGCACGTTTTAATAGGAATGGGCACGTTTTAATAGGAATGGGCACGTTTTAACAGGAATCACGTTTTAACAGGAAGCTTGATTGCCAAACTTCTTTATAAAATCTACAATTAATATTTACCTTGTGATTCAGAAATAACCAGGTGGCAATTTGCTTGATTAAAAAACATTTTTTTATTTTCCCACTGGTCCCACTTACAGCAAGAAACACTTTTGATTGAAAAGCTTATTAAATGACTGATTTAACTTCGGCTGTAAAAGGCAGTTTTCTGGCTATAATTTTAAAGTAAAGTAAAGCAACCCTTTATAGTCACATGTGAAACCAGCACACAGTGTGAGCAATGTAAAGTAAAACAGGGGGCTGCCACCAATGAGGGGCATTCAGGGAGCAGTATATGGGGAAAGCACTGGGATTCGAACACACAACCTATTGGTCACAGGGGCAACTCCCTAACTAAGGCCACCAGCTGCTTAATATTTAAAAGGTAAAAATGCTGCTTAAGTGATGCTGCAACAACAACAAAGGAACAGATGAAAGCGCTGAAGCTGACAATCTTGCGAGAGATCTGGTCTTAGGGTCACTGATAAGGAGAAAAGCACGACACCCACTATTAGAAACATGGCACAAAGAAAACTTTCTGAATGAGGGGAGGGAAGGAATGACTTGATCAGCTGCTTTTCTGTATTTAATGACTTCGTACGAAGAGTCAAAGGAAGGATCAGTCATCCAGAAAACACAGAAACTGTCAAGGTCAAAATCAATAGTGCGTGCGTGCGTGCGTGTGTGTGTGTGTGGTCTGAGTGGGGGTCTCTGCTCCATCTGTCCTCAACATTTGTGCATAAAGAAATCTGAGATGGTTAAACCTTGATAATAAAGCAATGTACACTTTTTGGAGCAAACACTACTATCACTACTACAACAACTACTAATGATAATAATAAGAAATAATGTAAACTGTGGTGAGGGTTTCGAGTTAAATATGTAGCCAGATATTCTGAACAAAGCAGGCAGCAGTTCCTAGGCGTCTGATTTGAATGTGGAGCACGTTATCTCGGCCCACTTGCTTCGACTAATGTAGGTCACTCAAAAACATAAAGCTGAGAAGAACCACACAGTACAGATCGCAGATCAGTCTCCTCCTGAAAGGAACCTGAGCTTCACGCTCCGCATCACACCACAGTCCGTCTCTCCGCCATCATCCACACAGAACTGCTGCCACCTGACCGAGAAATCTGCAGCTCCCACCGCAGTGCAACCCGCGCCCCTCCTCCACACACACACACACACACACACACACTCCCAATTCACATTCACCGCCTCCGCCTGCTCTCTGTTCCACAAAAGCTACGCTGTAACTCTCGGTTTCAGCACAGAGAACTTCCAAAGAGCATATAGTCTACTACTAAAGGCCAGAAATTGTTAAGCAGTCGCGCCACATTTCCCGACAACACTCTTTCTTTACAAAGGAGAGGAACACGCTCCTCTTTGTAAATAATATGAAGACCCGTTTACACACTTGTCGTTTTTATCAGGTGCAGTCGCCACCTGCAACCTGCATGCAGACGCTTTTACAGGCGGATCCTCCGCACATTCTGCGCCCGTTTGAGAAACCCGCCCCCGCGGCGTGTACCTGGAGAGGTAGCGCATTGTTCGTCCCACTCTCTGCGCCGGGGGCTGCAACATCTTCCCGTGGACAATTCCCCCGCTCATTCTGCGCTCGCCGCTTTGTTGTAGGACATGCTACGGGCAGTGAAGTCCACGTTTTCACCCTTAACACGGATATGGCTACTGCTCTGAATTGCATTGAACTGAGATTAGTCTGTACGAGCTACACTGAAAGAGACGCAGCACTGGAGACGTGGAAAGGCAACACCCCCAGCAGCCCACCCCTTCCTTCCCCTCTGACTGCAGCCATCTGCACATGTGTACTGTAAATATATGTATATGTACACACACACACACACACAAAAAAAAGTGCATTTATATACACATATATACATACATGAATTTTATTTATATGAGCAAATATAGCAAATAAGTGAACATTCCATGAATACTCCATCTCTCTTGATACATTTTAGTTCATTTATCTATAAATGACTTCAGTTATGAATAAAGGCATTTTAATAAATGACCATTTTCACAGCACTGGCTGGTGAAACAGCATCAGAAGGCTTGATGCTAAAAAGCTTATTGATATCACTGACTGGGTTGATAGAGAGAAACCTTTCTTGTAGTGAGAAAAAACTGTGCTGCACTAACAGCAATTAAAGACACCCTTTCTCCCTTCAGTCAAAAGCCTGCTTTACTAATTGAATAGACTGACAAAAGCAAGCCAAGACTCTTTTTACACTGCCAAGACAATATTATGAATAAAGCTCCTGAGAGCAACAGACAAAGAAGGTCTTCTTTGCAATACACATAGTGTTGGCCCCTACAGAGTTAGGCAGTGCCAGGCCAGGTGTGTGTGTGTGTGTGTGTGTGTGTGTGTGTGTGTGTGTGTGTGTGTGTGTGTGTGTGTGTGTGTGTGT
>JBBJLR010155935.1:0-14863 GCA_037577145.1 Brachypetersius gabonensis
ACCTGCTCGTTGTGGACTAAGCAGGACCCTCGAAAGGCAAAGGAGCTGAGACTTAGCCAAGAAGTGGTGATACTTCTAAGTTGGCGGTGTCTCAAGCGAGCTGACTACTTTTGAGTTGAAATTGTGTTGTTTTTTCATAAATTGTATTTCCGGAGCTTGTTGCATGCTGCTGTGTCTTTTCCCATCAGACGACATGACAGTAATTCACGCAGCGCATTTTTTTGGTATGCCCTGTTGTTTTCTTTGGCAAGTAAATACAGTAACAAATTAATTTAATGTTTAATTTAATTTAATTCTTTTAACAGAGGAAATTCTGGACTGCAGCTGTGTCAAAGGGCAGCAGTCAATCAGTAGCAAGGAGAAAGAAATAGAATTCTCAGATTGGCTACTTTCAAACCTGCCGCTTCTGAGTACAGCAGTATTTCAGCATCCCAATATGCCTTTCTTTGTGTTTCTCTCCACAGGACCAAAATATTTTAGTAATTTTTATGGAAATGTGGCTGAATTTATGTCAATTTTTACAAAATTAGTAAACTGTATATGTTTTTAATAATGTAGCACTAAAATGCGTATTATATATATAAGTCATATATTGCCACGAAAAAAGCTGTGAAGTCCGGGCCTGGTCCACCACATCCCCTCATCCTCGTGTTTATGTTTGGAAATGGTGCTTAGCAACCCAGCCCGAGGACAAGGGGGCGGGGCAGGTGAGACCCGGACTCACAAAAGAACATAAAATGCGGAGGATATCTGCAGTTTCCGCGCTAGTGCAGGGGTTTCAGCCAACAATTACACACGTAAAAAAATGCATAGTTGTAATCATAAGAAACCACATCAACTTTTAGATTCATGAGTAATATTAGATTCGCAATAGACTTACAAAACCCACATAAACTTATCTCTGATGATTTTGACCTGTTGACTTCTGTTATTAGTTCGGTTCTCAGAAAAAATCTGTTGGACTGAAACAGTGAATGCTGATCTGCCTTAAAGTGGAGGGTTACTGTATATCCATTCATCTATTCACAAAAACAGCTCCTTAAAACAACTTGCTAAAAACAGCAGTATGATTCAAAGCAAAATATGAAGAAATGATCGGCGCACAAGACTTTTGCACAGTACTGTCAGTCGTAAAGGCACAGTAACAAAGAACAGCCTGTTTAATTATACAGGATAAAGAGACGTCAGAAAATTATGGTCAAATTGTGGCTGTTTTTCATACATACACCCCTTTAAAAAGTTACATGTATGAGCCATAACATGCGCCGTTTTGAGTTTATGACGCTCACTCCCATAACTAGTTTGGTTGTGGGAGTGAGTGTCATAACCTTGCAGAAGAAACGCAGTTACACAGTGTTGGAGCGGCGCATGGCCATCCCCCAGTACGCTTACCTACGACATTCTGGACTGTTAAGTAGTGAAAGTGTTTTTACACTCATGTTGTTTTTTGTTTCTACAGTAAACAAGTACAGTATATGAATGTCCTTTTCCTTTTTCTGTGGCTTAGTTGTGTTTTATATGCTCTAGGTTATGATTTTACTGTGTTAGGATCAGTAAGTGACTAGGGTGTGTTTCAACTTACACCAAAATTCATTGGAAGGAAACTGTTTCATATACCTTTACAGCATTTAGCACACATTCTATCCAAAGCGACTTCCATTCCCTAACTACAGGGGGCAGTCACACGGGAGCAACTTGAGGTTAAGTGTCGTGCTCAGGAGCCCAGAGGTGGTGCTGAAGGTAGGACTTAAACCCATGACCTCTTGGTCCAGAGGCAAGTATCCTACCCACTATGCCACCACCACCCTGTGGTGTCATAACTGGAGGACCCCTTGTATGTACCTTGATGGGTGAGGGAAGGGTGTGGTCAATGATGACATCACTGAGAGGTCGCCCAAACAGACAGCCAGGGGCGGAGTGAGGAGAAGACTGAAGCTGGCCGTCCAGTTCTGCGCTGGAGCTCCGTCTAAACGGCCAAGAGAGCAGCTGCAGCTTCCTCTTACTCCTCTGCTCATCTGAGAGAGGGAAAAGGAGGCAAGCAACGGACATCATTGAATTAATCTTTTTCAGTCATTTCAGAATCCTTTATAGCTCTCATTAATCTGGACACATCTGAAAAATCTTCATTTTTCGTTAACACAGTCCTAGCAGATAATTACGACCTTACTTTTGAATGCTAGCGAACACAAACACTACAAAGTTTAGCCACACACTGAGATGTTACTTGCTTAATATTTACTACAAATGCATTAAATATTCTTTAATAGCAAATAAATTCTCGCCATTTGATTTCCTATTAATCAGAAACTTTAAAATTTTTTATTCTTCAGTGCTGACCTACAAAAACTCACCTAATATAATTATAACAGTAACAAGTGCATTTAAAGTTAAAGGACAGTCTAGAGTTTGACTCTGTCTCACCAACAATAAGTTAATAGGAGTCAGACCTGGGGTCCGTTCTTCGTACGTCGCTAACTCAGTTAGCTGGATTTGATTGTTGTGGATTAGTGCTGATATTGGATTGTTTCGTTCTTCGATGCGCATCTCGGACTTGCTGTCATAGCAACAGGTCCGTAAGCTTAAACCTGCTCGGGAGCAGGTTTATTTCATGTAAACAGGATTTAGGCTGCGCTCCTGGTGGGTTATGATTGGTTGAAATGGCGAGGTCACATCTGATTGGTTAAAGAGCACGACTGACGCGGACTGACTCACGTGGGAAAAGAAAAGTATCTTGCATATATATATATGGATGGATGTATTTAAACATACATACAGTATATGTATACATGTGTGTGTGGTCATCATTCGTGTGTTAATCGCCGTGTGTGTCTAATAATACGTCACATTTTATCCCCTGATTGCGGTTATATAAGTGGAGGTAATTTTCTCAAATCTGTCGCAGCCATGTCTTGTCCATTTATGAGAGCGCAACCGGTTAGCGAAGGTGCGAGGATTATTCGCAGAGTGTTTCAAAGTCCTCGTATTTTGCGTGATTTTGCGTATATTGTCATGCTGATCCTTTGGCGCAGCATGACAATATACTTCTTGAGAGATACTGCATTTCTCGTGAGGGCATCATTTATATAATGTCTTTGTTAAACCCCCATGTGTCCACTTATCAGAGGCCCAAACGTGTTTCACATGTCTGAAATTCTCCATAACCCTTTAATAAAAGCTCTTGCTCCGCTTGAGAAAAAAATGAAGCTCACTCTTTTGTCATTTCGTCAAACAATCGAAGACAGTGTTTCTACTGTCGATGCATATTGCCTTTTAAACCAACGCACGAACGCGCACTAATCCCAGACAACTCAATCCAGCTATGCTAATCATCAACAACAGGGGTGCTCGAAGAACCAAAGTAGCCGCATCGTAATTAGCACGATGATCTCTTAGATGTGTCAATTAATCTCGGCTGTATCAAGCGACGTATGAAGAACGGACCCCTGCACAGTTACAGATTATTATATTTTATAAAGGAAACTGGTTTTATTTCACACATTTTCATTTAGAGTTCTTAACTCAACAACTTCCCAGTTTAAATAAGAATAAGAATCATAAATCTGCAGTTTATGAACTAAATGCATCAGTGTTAAAAACTTTTTGACTGGTTGTGTATGTGGATGAACTTGCCCTGGTCGTCTTAATTTAAGAAAACTGAGATGGTGATGTTTTAGTGGTCTCACCTGCAAGTGTGTGAGTGGGCTTCGCTGGTTGAGGCCTCAGGATGATCTGACACTGAGTGTCTTCAGACAGCAGCGCCACCTGGGGGTCGAGTCGAGTCTCCCCGTCTCGCTGCAGAGCACGGATATGGCTCATCTTTATACTGTATGGGAATTCATGACCTGGAGGGGTACGAGGGTTAAATCACATGAATATTTTCCCAAATATTTGATCTGAGCTTTAGAATGGTCTGCACTGAAGATGTTTTGAAGGACTATCAACTATCCATTTATTATTTCTTACCAATCAGAGGGTACGGAGCCTCATCCTTACTGGAGCTCACCCACAGCTGAAAGTCCTTCAGGCTCCCCTGAAGGTGGAAATACAAGGTGAGGCATTAATGGAGTCATACCTGACACCTACTTCTGATTCTTCTGGGGGTTTATGAGCCGAAATAAGGCTATGATTCATTTTAATGTGAATATTACATTAAACAGGATGTTTTTTTCCCCTGTGCCTATAAGACTGCTGTATGCAAATGACCTTTGTTCTGACTGGTCGCATTCAAAATGCAGAAACACTCTTTATAACATCCGTGTGAATGGGCAAAAATACGTAAGTGTGATGTCACAAAAACAGCCACTTACGTTGTTCTTAAGTTGTTATTTTTGTGATATTATACAAAATGTTGCTTTCCATAATACAGGTCATTTAAAAAGCAGAATAAATACAGAATCTCTTTATGAGACCTTTACTTTAAAAAAGGAAACATAATGCAGCCTTTTATGACATGGGCCCTTTAAAATAACATCATAAATAACAAAACTCTCTTTTGTGAGACTTTTATTTGAAAAAGGTGAAAAAATGTAGCCTTTCGTGACGTGGGCCCTTTAACAGGCCATTATAAATACTGAATCCCTCTTTTGTGAAAATTTACTGAACAAAATTAACCTTTTATGACAAGAACACATTAAGGCCATAATACAGAATTTAGCTTTTATGAGACTTTCTTTTTTTTATTTTTTTTAAAAAAAAAGAGAGAACAAAGTTTGCCTTTTATGACATGGGCCCTTTAAAGGAAAAATAAATACCTAAGTGTTCTTTCATAGGACTTTTATTCGTAAAAAGTGACCTAAAATTTTGCTTCAACGATAAGGGGCCTCTTAAAAGGGCATGGAAAATAGTCAATCTCTCTTTTGTGAGAACTCTGATTTAAAAAAAGAAGTAAAGTATAGCCTTTCTCTCGTTCGCTCTTCTCTCGTTCTCACTCACCTGAAGTCCAAACTGCTGTAGTGCTGCAGTGATGACGACGGAGGTGGTGTGTGTGTTTCTGACCAAGAGGGTTTTTGCCTGATGATAGAAAAGGACATTTACACACTCATGCATGGCCCACACACACACACTGCAGTCAGGAAAAGCGGCACATGGCATCTTACATAGGCACAGTTTCCCGTGTCCTTCGCGTATATCTTGAGAGGGATGGCTTTGGGGTTATCGTGCTCCTTCTGTTCTTGTATGCAGCTGGAATGAGGGAAGAAATGTGGAGAAAGTCATAAAAAATCTCCTGAAAAGATTTGATTGCACACACACACAGCTCATATAACTGACTGAAAGTTACTGAATAGTAATCTCATCATCTGCTGCTGTTTAATTGCATTCATTATATAATACAGAGTACGTTACTTTATCTTTAATTTAAATTGAATAGTTTTCTGATTCTTATTCTGAAATAAAGAAAGGCTGTGTTATGGGACTTCATTACCTTTCAAGCAGGGACAGCCATCTCTCTTTCTGGTAGGCAGTCCTAGAGAAAACACACTTCACATCATAATCACAAATACATTATTGTTCCAATACGAGATTATTAGTATTAGAGTAATAGTAGATACAGCAAGCCTTGGTCAAAATTGTGTGTGTACTGTATATAAATGTGTGTGTGTGTGTATAAGTGTATGTGTGTGTGTATGTGTGTGTGTGTGTGTGTACCTGAAAGTTGCTACACAGTTGTGTGTAGGCCAGCCAATAACGAAGCTCATGTCTGGACTGGTTGTTCCCTCACACACTTCATCCAGACAACTGGCCGTCCACATCTCACTCACACGCACACACATCTTCTGCTTGACCTGAGAGCAGGATCTGTGAGGAACACACACACACACACACACACACACATCTGATTGCTATGACACGGTCTAGGAATCAGATGATGATAGAACCAGGTGCTTATATTGAACGGGGGGGCAATTTTTTTTGGTTTCTTTACGAGGGCAGGACCGTGTTGCTGTTGAGGGTTAAAATATATATATATTTTATTGTTTTATTTTAAATAAAACAAACAAACAAACAAAAAAAAAATATATATATATCTGTATATATCTGTCTCTCTGTCTGTCTCTCTCTCTCTGTCTGTGTCTGTCTCTCTCTCTCTGTCTCTGTCTCTCTCTCTCTGTACCTCCTTACTTGAGCTTGCTGATGATGAAGATGTCGTTGAAGAGGAAGAGGTAGCGCTCCTGGGTCTGAAGCCCCGCCTGCAGCCGCACAACGCCATGAAAAACCAGCTTCCGTCGGGGGCCCAGCAGGGACTGCACCAGGGCACAGGAGGCGGGGCTAAAGTCAGATACACACTCACTACACACACACACACACATATATACATACACACACATACACACACATACACACACACACACACACAATACAGTGGTCAGCGTTTGCATAATGGACCACAGAATTCCTCCATTTGTTCTAAATTAGTCAAGCGCTGTGACACGTTTCCTTTATCACATGTTTAGTTTGATTAATTAGTTCCTGTGGAACATCAGGGAGTGCAACAAAAGCTTGAACCCATCTGAAAGAGGTCCACAGGCCCTGTCTGTCTCTCTCCCTCACACATGGATGCACAAGCATCATGTGCACACACACACACAAACACACATACAAGTTAAGCTAGGGCGCCTACACTTCCAGTCAAAAATGTTTGCACACCACTGGTTTTTACCAGTTATCCATTTCTTTCATAAACCGTATATTTTTATTCCTGTTTAACTCTTAGAGAACAACTACAAATGAAAATCTGTCAAATTAACCCAGTTTCCTTTCTAAGATGATAGAATCTGTAACAGTGCAGGTCTGACTCCTATTAACTGGTTGTTGGTGATACAGAGTCAAATTCTAGACTGTCCTCTAACTTTAAATGCAAATGTTTACTGTTTCAGAACTTAATAGTTCCTTAAATATCTAACACTCGTCTGTTGAACCACATTATTAAAATATGTAATGATATTAGGGGGCTTTTTATAGATCAAAAAATTCTGGTTATTAAAGACTCAAACGGTGAACAGACTGTACATTTATTTAATACCAAAGAATACTGAGTGTATTTGTAGTAAACATTAAGTGAGTAACACACAAATGTTGAAAATCTCCAGAACTTTTTACTGGTAGGACTCTCCTGATATCGAACTGAAAATGTTGCTCACAGTAAGTGTGTAGCACTTGTGGAAGAGTGGAACACATTGCCTCAGAACAACATCATGATGCTTGTGAGGGGCATGAGACGTCGCTGTCAAGCTGTCATTGTGGCAAATGGTGGAAACACCCGCTGCTGACACTGTCAATTTTTGTTATTTGGGGCTGACCCTGTTATTGTCTGTATTTTTGGGGTAACAAATACTAAACTAATGAAAATGTTGTTTCTCTCATTATTAGTAATATCAAAGGGAACTTTTCCTTATTTCATTAAAATTCAGAGCAAATAGGACAAGCACTCATGTAAATAACAAAATCCCTAACTTATTGTGAGTAGTGTATATACATAAATATCTCAAATATACATGCATTCCATGTCCTAAACCACATCCACTAGCCTGCAACAAAACAATTAATGCAACCTGAGACAAGGGAATAAACATAAACCTTAAAACAAAGGGGAAAAAAAACACAGAGCAGGGCAAAAAATATCAAGGGTAAGAGAAACTGAGCAAACACATTATTCCAAACCCATGACACAAAAAAACACCAAGAACCAGCCAAAACTACAGGAGCTACAGAAACAGGTGGAGGCGGGGCTAAGACCAAATCCCAAGACAACATTTAGTGTAATAGCTACCGCACAAACATTAGAGTACGTGGCCTGACTGATGTTTAGGGGATGTATTTACGGAAAAGATTTGAGTGACTATTGTCGTGTTAGAAACGTTAGCCTTGATGCTTCAATTCTAAGTTAAAGAAACAACATTTCACAACATGTTTGGAAAGAGAGTGTGTGAGAGTACACGCGACAGCTTGCCTGCAGTCTCTCCTAAAGTTTTTTTTCAACTTCTTCATCCTTACGAAGAGTGAGCATATAACAGATAAGTATTGTATAGTAATGTATAATATATTCACTCGAAATGCCTGTCAAACCGTTAAGTTTTTAATTGTTTTGCAGCACACCGTTTCTAGCCGGCTACCCATTAGCATCGCTAGACAGTTAGCCTAGCTATAACAAGTTTGCCTTTTCTTCACCAATTATCTCTGTTTTTTGTAAACACCATGTCGGTTGTGTCTCCGCCTCTGGGTGCAGATGAGGATACATTGGAGCTGCACTCGGTGGATTTGGAGCTGGAGGCCATGGAGAAGCAGATCCGCGACACACAAGCGAAGCTGGCCTGGTTACAACAGCAGAAAGCCACGCTGGAATCTTCACGGACTCTCCTGTCGCAGGTAAATTCTCGCCGTGACACAAACTTTCCAACGACCTCAACCTCTCGTGTTTCTCTGTCCAGGTACAACGCCGTCCGCCCCCACCCATCTTCAAGATCCAGACCCTTCTCTCCTCTTCGCGAGACGGTACACGATGCGCTGATCATCGGAGACTCCATCGTCCGGCTCCATCGTCCTCCATCGTTGCTGTTTACCTGGTGCTCGTGTTCTTGATGTTGCTGCACAGGTGCCTGCGGCCCTGAAGAAGAACAGAGCAGTGGTCCTTCATGCTGGCACCAGGCTGCGGCAGACGGAGATCCTAAAGAAGGACTTCAGGAGCTTGGTGGAGTAGGTCCGCAGCACATCACCCCCAACACGAATCAGCGAGGAATCGAGAGGTTCAGTAGATTATTTGCCTTTAATGAATGGCTACAATCTTGGTGTCAACAACAGAGATTACCCTTTGTTGAGAACTGGAATGTTTTCTACCACAACGATGGCCTGCACCCTAGCAGAGCTGGAGCAGCAGTCCTTTCGGAAAACATCTCCAGGATACTACGAACCATCTGACTTGCGGTAAGTCAAAAGCTAGTTCATGCATTTATGACCTCCAGACTGGACTATTGTAATGCATTGCTAGGCGGTTGTCCTGCCTCCTCAATAAACAAGCTCCAGTTAGTCCAAAATGCAGCCGCCAGGGTTCTCACTAGATCCAGAAAATATGATCTGCAACCGCAATATTATCATCCCTGCACTGGCTACCCATTCAGTTTAGAGTTACAGAATAGTATTACTTACATACAAAGCTTTAAATGGTCTAGCTCCCACAGACCTAACCAGTCTTCTGATCCACTACAATCCGCCACGTTCCTTACAATCACAAAACTCCAGACTCCTAGTAGTTCCCAGAATTTCAAAGGGGGGCAGGGCATTCTCATATTTAGCTCCAAAGCTTTGGAATAGCCTTCCAGACAGTGTTCGAGGCTCAGTTTCCCAGTTTAAAAGTAGACTCAAGACACATCTCTTTAATCTTAATAGTGACTCCTCCCATAACCTCATACTCCAGTACTGGCACACTGTATTCTTAATGGCAACTATGCTAACTCCTTCTGAGGAGGGGTTCCCTGATGGAGTCCGGTTCCTCTCAAGGTTTCTTGCCATCTTAGGGAGTTTTTCCTTGCCACTGTCGCCGTCACCCTTGGTTTGCTCATGAGAGGCATTTCATTCACACACATTCATACACACAATTTATTTCATTTTGTGAAGCTGCTTTGTGACCATGCCCATTGTTGAAAGTGCTATATAAATAAAACTGAATTGAATTGAATTGAAAACATTTTTTGACACCGACTATATCTGGGGTCAAAAGAATAAAAAAAGAATTTTCACCAAACCTCTTCTTTAATCATGCAACAACGTAATTACACTGAAAAGCATAACTGTACAGTTTTTTCTGATTGCTTAAACACTTTACACTCAGTTAGCAAAACATCTGCCCAAATTTGCACAACACTGAGCACATTGTCAGCTTCACACTTCTTGCAAAACTCAACACACAGTGATATGCAAATCACTAAACACTCTTGTACATTTCAAAGCACTTTGAAATGACCACAACCATGAACCAACTCGTTAAACACAGCCATCGGGGACAACGTTTCATTCCACCAATCTCCTCTGGTCCAAAATTGGATTCATGAACATCCACAATTTACACGTCTTTATCTTCCACCATACCCGCCTTCCTGATACAGATAGAAGAATTTTTCTCGGGCTGGCGGTGGAAGGTTTATGATGTTCATGCACCTCTCATTCAAGCAATGGAGGACACATGTAATCAGACGGATATTAGACGGATGTCTAATCAAGGATGGATCCAACATTCTTCAAAATTTTTCACACAGCATCTTGCCCATGAAAACGTAGCCTGCGATGTTGGTGAAGCTGTATGGACGGATGCAGGTATGTGGACAGATGTTTCATTTTTTCCTCCCTCTTTTTTCTGTAGTGGTTCCAGTCCATAAAGATGTACAGATTGGATCTAATCTGGTGTGTGGTGGACATATTTTGGGCCCAGTTTTGAAAAGTGTGCGTAAGCAATTGAAAAAACTGTAATACTTTTAACACTTTATGTAACACAAAATGTATGAATGGTAAGATGACTATAATAATTACGGTTTATTGATCATCATACCTGGATTCGGAGGCCTTCGTCCTGGTCAGTGCTTTACTGAGAACGAGGGACGGAGCAGAAAACCTGCGCTGACCAATGGGCTTAACATTCTACAGAGAGAGACAGAGAATAAGAGAGATAATGACAGGGAGAATAATCAAAAGAGAAACAGAGAGGATGAGAGAGATCAAAAGAGAGAGAAAGAGCGACAGAGAGGGAGAAAGAAAAAGAGAGAAAGAGAACGAGAGAGAGAGAGAGAGAAAGAGAGAGAGAGAATGAGAGAAATAGGAAGAAAGAGAGCATTCCAATAAACAGCACTGACAACAAAATGGGACCCCAGAGGCTGCAATCAAACCCTCACAGCAATGTTCCAATATCTCAAGCCTCTGTTACTGCAGCAAAGGGGAACCAATATAGCCCTGACACCCTCAAACACCCTGATAAATATCAAATAAACAATATTACATTTCAGAATCTTGACCATCATCTAGCAACATTTCCCAAGAAGTGGATGATAAATATGCTGAGGGTCACATCCACACAAAGGAGGGGGTCTCTGTTTGTTCACAGGCTCTACAGTACCTGGAATGCTGCCCGCCGGTCGCTGCTATCATGCTGCCTGAAGAGATTCATCTCACACACTCCTCACACCCTGCAGCTGATAAATAGGTCCTGAAGATCTCCATCTCTGAGTCCAGCCTGAGCTTCACTGGAGCTGCAGCCACGCAGCTGAGCTCTATCAGGGGCTTATAGGGAGGAGGGAGGAGCCAGCCAGGCTTTGGGGTGGAGCTACATCCCCACACACTTACAAACAGGGCCTCTGTTTAGAATTGCAGCACTTTACACTACTGCTCATGTGTCTTCTATAAATTAGGCACTATAATAAAGAAAATAATAAAAACTGATATATTGAACGCCTGCTTTTGCACATATAAAGCACACAATTACATCCCTTAATAATAATAATAATAATAATAATAATAATAATAATAATAAATAATAATAATAATCACTATTAATCCCCACAGTGTCAGGATGTTGTGGGGCATTTAGTTGAAAAGGTTACTATTTACATTATATTTACATACTATTAGACACACACAGACACACACACACACACATCCCCGCACATATAAACAGTCACATGTGGACCAGTTCTTTGCTGACCAAATGACAATTTATTGGTTTTATTACCCAGTAAGCCAAATGATTCCAGAAAAATAAACTATATTTATGCTTCCAGATTTATGGCTCTATCCTGCCTGACTAGTCCAACTTTTACATGGTTATACAATTTACCGTGTTACACTATACTTTTTGTCATGATTACGCTATGTTATATTCCATAGTAACGCTATAGCCTTTTCCATTATTACTTTATACTTGGTTATGGTTACTTCTCCACCCTAATGCTCTATTCCATGGTTTCACTGTACTCTTTATCATGGTTACACAATAGCCTTTTTCCAAGTTTTCCCATGGTTTCAATGGTCATGCCATACCTTTTTCCATGGCTACGTTATACTTCTTTCTGTTGTTACGTTATATTATTTTCCATGGTTATGCTGTGATTTATCCCATAGTTAAACAATACTCTTTTAAATGGTTAAACTATACTCTTTCCCACGGTTACGCTGCACTCTTTTCCATGGTTACACTATACTTTTTATCAGTGCTTGTGCTATAGCCTTTTCCCTAGTGTACATGGGTTCAGCATAAACTTTTCCATGGTTGCTATACCCTTTTCCGACTATACGTACTAGTTTTTCCACAGCTTTGCCTTTTCCATGGTTTTGTAGCTACTGCAGTTTTGACCCCATCATTTCTATGAAATAGGACAACTTTGAACCAGGATATTTTCTCACAAGACAAAGGATTGTAGTGTAATTTCAATTTTGACCAAAAATGCACTTTGGCTTAGTAATGCAGTACATTATACTCTCTTCCACAATTCTCCTTCTCTTTTTCATGGCTTTCCAAGCTAATGCTATAGCACTTTCCACGGCTACAATATTCCATTTTTGTGGTAACAGTTTATCCACTGTTACTACTGTTACACCATGGTTACACTATAACTCCACACGCTCCAGAAGCCAGTTATGTCCTTCACAACCCGTTTTCTTACTGCACCCCTCCAAACACACAAAAACAAATGAGCGTAACAGTGTAACTCACAGTGGGTCTGCAGAACTCGCCGCAGCTTTGGGCTCGGCTCCTGCATCCATACACACCCTCCATGACCACCAGCACCACAATGTGTATGTCCTGTGCAAATAATCAGATCAGTCCACCTACCGCCTTTGTCTGAGCCCCCCTCCCACCCCATAAAAAAAGCACAACACAAGATTATGTCTGTGTCCCTGTCTGTTCAGGGGAGGGTGAAGGGTCAAGAGTTCCACTCACCAATCAAAAGAAGGATCCTGTGTGTGATAAAATGTTTATGAGCACTTCGATTCTTGTACCCTCTGGTTTTAGCATAACACTCATTGCCAGAATCCCCTGATTAGTTCATTTATCTTACCTTCAACGGGTTTCCCAAACACCCCCAACCCACCCACCCCCTGCCTGAGCCCCCCAGCCCCCACTTCCCCCCTTTGTGAGGTGAGGAGCTGGTCAGACAAACTTAAGCCTCTTTTCTCACCAGACAAGCAGACTGACAGGGAACTTATTCTCTTTGAGTCCGATCAAACGGTACGCTCCCAGAACAAAGACCCCATTTCCTACAATAAATATATGCCCCCATGTGTAGTCTCCATTTCAATTTTAAATCACCATCGTCCACTTTTTCTCTATCAATAATCACTTGTGTTATGAGTCGAACTGTCGTACATAAACACACCACAGCACACAGTGTGAAATTCTTCCTCTGCGTGGAGTCTGTGACATCACAAAAACGATCTTTTAGAACTGAGTGTGTTTGTCGCAGGCTGGGTGGTCTGAGGATAGACTAAAACAAATACAAATCGGAGCGTTATTTATTGTTTACCTTTTACATTAAACTCTTAAAATGAATGCAGGGACTTGCATTCGGAAATGTGAATCAAAACAATTTGTTAATACTTTAATATAAATATTATAATAACAACATATAGATGATATAAATCTGTTTACACCATTTGAAAAAAACAAACAGCTGAACTCGATATGGTGTGAATATTTTGTGAAGAAATGGCCAATAGAAATGGTCTGAAACGGCTTAAATTTTGGATTCAGTGTTGTTACATTAGTGTTAAATTGAGGGTTACTTTTCCCTTCTCCTAAGGACGTTCAAAATGAACGCCATAGTCGTTTTTGTGGCGTTTGGTAGCGACGCTTGATCGACGTCAGCAAGGCGTTCGACTGCCGCCTGACGTCGTTTAACGCCAGTCTGACGCCCAATCTGTAGTTTCGTGTTATTTTGACGCAAAGAAAACGTTGCATGCAGCGTTTATTTGACGCCATCCGAACGCGCAGCGGCCGAACGCCGGGGCTGAACACCGTGTGGACGCTTTGATTCGCTTCAATGAGCAGA
The DNA here is from genome assembly GCA_037577145.1 of Brachypetersius gabonensis. Classification (NCBI taxonomy): domain Eukaryota; kingdom Metazoa; phylum Chordata; class Actinopteri; order Characiformes; family Alestidae; genus Brachypetersius; species Brachypetersius gabonensis. The sequence goes on from JBBJLR010155935.1 coordinate 14,028, forward strand.
AAAACGGGCGGCGTTCAATAGACGCTCACCTGGAGTCACGAACAACAGAAAAACGCCTGGTTCAGACGTCCGTGTGAACGAGGCCTTTAGGTTAATGTTTCCATTTTCACCTGCTCTGCTGTTATCAAACTGACACACGTACGTCCAAATATCATACAAATCGTACAGCTAAGGCAGTCTAACGTGAGTGGGTTTGGTCTTTGATTCTGGAGACACTTAAGAGTCACTAACCTGAATGTGTTTAGTGGAAGGCTGACCAAACTGGACGAATCACTTCAAAATAACTGTTGAGAGAATAGAAAAAGAGCAAGAGAAAGAAACAAAACAGAGAAACTGGACTTTTTAGGGGGTAAAGTTAGTCAGGTGGACCAATTTTTGGGACTAACAGCAGGAGCTGGTGTTACTCTCATGACGCTGTGCTGTTTGGGTGAGTTTACGAACATTTTTACCAAATCTAAGGCCATCTCAACCAACATGGTCAGCAAAGCCCATCAGAATTACAGCTAACTGTCCACTTTATCAAATAAAGATCAAAACATTTAAAGCCCCCTTGACTACATACTACCACCCCACAGGCTTTTACCACTTATCCATTTATTTCATAAACTGAAGATTTTTATTCTTGTCAAGCTTTAGAAAATTGTTGAGTGAACAACTCATTATAATTATATTTGGTTACTTTTTGCAGGTCAGTAGTGATGAATAAAAAATATGCCATTTTCTGGTTAATAACACAGGTCAGCGAAAATAAACCGTAAGCATCAGAAACCACAACACACTTTTCTAAACCAGTTTTTCATGCTGATTTCAGATCTGCTTTCAGTTTTTTTCAGTCA
>JBBJLR010155945.1:0-14862 GCA_037577145.1 Brachypetersius gabonensis
CGGCTCTGCCCCCACTCCCTTCTTCTGCCCCACGATCTTCCTGAACTGGGACTCTCACACACACACACACACACACACACACACACACACACACACACACTTACTCTTACGTGCACACACACACACACACACACCACCGACCGGCACCAGTCACTTTGTGTAGTGTTGGTGCTCTGTCAGACTCTACAATAACCTTGCTGATGACCACATACGCACAGACAAACAAACCCACACACACAATCCAATACACCACGGTAGATTCTCAAAATTACTTGAGTGCAACTTTTTGGGTGGAACTATTATTACTGGGCAAAATATGAAATTCAAATTGTGCAATTCTTCTGGTGAATTACAATTGTTTTTGTCAATGCCTGTCACTGCCGTGTGTGTGTGTGTGTGTGTGTGTGTGTGTGTGTGTGTGTATGTGTGTGTGTGTGTGTGTGTGTATGTGTGTGTGTGCGTGTGTGTGTGTATCCGCAGTATTATATTTATTTATGTATCTACCCTGTACAAATATACATACATATACTCATTGTGTACATACATACCTACTTATATAGTTTACATATATAAATGTATACATTTTATAAAAACACATGTTATCTATGTTATTTATAGATTGTATCATGTACCTTTTACTGTCCTCTTGGTATAGTATTTTATTCTATTTGTTTTTAATTGTTACCTTACCTTTGTTTTCTCCAATTTCCGCCATGACAATGCAAATTTCCCACTCGTGGGACTAATAGAGGTTTATCTTATTTCTCATCTTATCTTATCTTATCTTATCTTAACAGGAAATCTATATATAACAGGAAAGTCGGAGTGAGTAGAACTATACAATAAATAATCATGAGAAGACAACTCATGATAGAGAGGGTAATCCAAAGTCATAATACATTTAATAAGTCAACCAGGCCTAAACAGGAGCATGAGGGCAAGACAAATAACTAATGACAGGTAGTACAAAAACAGAAGCAAAAGTATCATAGGCAAGGTTAGAGGCATAAATAGCAAAGAGAATCAGCAACAAGAGATCCAAAACAGCAAGATTAGTAGGAAAAACAATAGTACAACATAAGAGGCAGTACTTCACAATAGTCCTTAAACTGACTTGTGTGCAGGATGCAGTATGTCACACATTAATCAACTGCTGATACTGCTATCAGCTGGATGGCCTTGTAGTTCGGGTGTTGGCCCTGCAATCAGAAGGTTGGGGTTTAGTGCTAGTGTCACCACTGAGGTGCCCTTGAGCAAGGTACTGTCCCCACACACTGCTCCACGGGCACCCCTTGTAGGCGGCAGCCCACTGCATCACTTGGCGAATGGGTTAAAATGCAGAGAAAGAATTTCACATTGTTCACATTGTGGTGTGTTCACACTTGTTTTGCTTTCGTCAACAAAAATTATGACTAAATATCGTCGTCAACAAACATTTGTCACGTGACTAAAACATGACAAGGCGCAACGTAAATGCTGGTCATGTGACGATAACGAAACGAAATATATCCTGTAGTTTTGTTGACGAATGAGAACGAGACTAAATATGGTTTACAGAAGTAAACTACGCTAAAATGTCTTCATTTTCGTTGACTAAAATGAGAAGAGACGTTATTTCCTGTATGATATGGGGCGGAGACAAAAGTATTGAGACGCTTAACTTTAACGGCGTTACACTGTCTAGACTGGACAAAGCTATTGGGACTAGAGAGAAATGACACACACACACACAAAGTCTCTCTCTCTCACACACACACACACACACACACAGCATTAAGCAGCCTTTCCCTTATCCATGCAAAAAAGCTGATCCTAAATTGTTCAGATTTGGTTGTGTAGAATATATTTGTTCAGGCTAAAAAAAAAAATATTCAGGTGAGTTCAGGCCAGAACACTGAAGGTGAAGACTTTTAGCAGTTTTACAAATGTGGGTTTTATGGCAATAGACACACAATTTCATTTTATTCACACTTTTTAGTGATGTGTTGTTATTGTATTTATTTATTTTATGTAAATTTGTGTGTGTACTTCTAAGTTCTAACATGGTTGGTTGGCAAAATAAATGCCATAAATTCAAATCAGAGTGTCTTCCGTGTCTGGAATGAATGTACAGTTTTCAATAATATATAATATAATAATAAGGTAACCTTGTTTGAATTGTGCAGTAGGTTTGACTAAAAGAAACTTTAGATTTTGTCTATTCTGCTATGTACTTATACTATATTGGCTGGGTTAAATAGAATTGCATTACTAAACAAAGAGACTAAAATAAACTTTCCCTGACCAAATCTAGACTAAAACGTCATCGGTTTTCATCGACTGAAACAGACGAAAATAGTCATGAACAATTCTGATTAAAATAAGACTAAAATGCTCAGACTTTTCGTCGACTTAAACTTGACTAGACTAAAAAGAGTATAGACGAGACTAAGACTAATAAAATCTAAAATGACAGCTTGACGCAAAGACTAGACTAAAACTAAAATTAAAACAGGTCGCCAAAAACACTAGTTCACGCATTACTGTAAGGGTTAATAAAAAAAAATAAATGCTACCCACTCCACCTCTGAATCATTTGCATATATATTATTTAGACATACTGATTAACAAATATTTTATGTGACTACATTCATGACTACTTAAAACGAGTCTATTTCCGTTCTGCTAATGAAACCCCCTGCAGAAAGAGGATAATGTCATGAGAAACATCCTCTTGGCAAGAAATTACAAATTAAAGTACAGACTGGGGGGCATATTCTCCACTATTTAACCAAATAAAAAATAAAAATGAAGGCCAATGTATGGTTCTTTGTAGAATTCACCTTTGGTAAGTTTCAAAAGAAAAATGGCCAGTTCTATATGAGAGAACTTTAGTATTTACCCATTATAAATGTCTTTAATTAAGTCTCCAAATTGAATCTAAATTACTCAAAGGAAAACATAACCCCTCACTAAAATGTTTTTAAGTCTTAGATATTGTTTTGAATACAGAGGAATTTTGAACAATCTTTTTATAGTTATAAGTACCTGACATTATATAGCCAGAGTAGGCTTATAGTTCTCCTGTGTAATAAAGCATCATATATTCCCTGTGTATAAAAACTTCCACAATGTTTGGCTGAAAGTCCTCTGGGCAGGTAATTTCTTCAAACAGGAGAGAATTCTGAAGTAGAAGAATAAAAAACATAACCACCAGAGTAGTACAAGCAGTTATGAACTATTAAACATGCCATTTACAACAGGGCACACAGTTCATGCTACCTTACGCCCCTCTGGGTAATGCCATTGTGGCAATTAGCACTAATTGATTAACCGTTAAGTCACAACATGGCCAGTGGTTTCATTTTTGTCCTAATGAACACATTATTAAAAGGTATCCAACAGTTCTCTAGTGTAGCCTCCTGCAAGTGTCCAGGAATTACTCGTGCATGGGCAGATAGCTGGGACTGTCTGTCAGCCAATGTTTTTCACAGAGTGCAAGCAGAAGGCCGCTCTCACACACTGCCTGCCAGGCGACCATGTGACTGGAATTCCAAGGGTTGGACAAACCTTGGATGAGAGGCAGAGTTAACTGAGGCATGACAACCATGCAGGAGACCCAAACTCTTGCAGGAGACCCAAAAAGGGCCATTATCATGGAAAACCAAATTTTCCTCAATTTTTTTAAATAAGAGTGCAAAGAAACTTCAAAACAATCCATTTATTCCCCAGTTCAAACTGTGTGTATGTGAGGCTTAAAAAACATCCTCTTTTGAATTCAGCAACATTTTTGAGATGCCTTGAAAACTACTGTACAACTATGTATTTACATTCCACTTGTTCAAATAACAGCATACACATATTTGCGTATGAGCTCTTTAATATGCTCCCAATACAAGGAACGTGAGGATCAAAAGAGAGATATATTGGTGCTGTTGACTGTCACTTATAATCCCACAATCTCCAAAAGATCAATTCTTGTCAAATTATGGCCAAAAACAGCCATAACCATTTTAAGACCACAGTTAAAATTTTACACCATTGCTATTTCTATAAAACTTTTCCAGCATGCCAAACGAAGAGAATGAATCAATGACAGTGTTTCTGCTGGAACGTGGCTAAATGTGTTGGCAGCCTAGAGTGGTGTGGGAGGAAACACTGTCTCCATTGGCTTGCTTTCTTCCCACAGTGCACCCGTGTGCCATCTCTTCCCAAAGTAAGTCACAAACACACAACCTTCTATCCATATGATGTAAAAGAAAAGAAATGTTCATCAGTTCATCAGACCAGGCCACTTTCTTCCATTGCTTCATGATCCAGTACTGATGCAACACTGTACGCGGTTTTGGTGGTTGGTAAGGGTTAAGCATGAGCATGCTGTGCTGCACTTTGTGTTCTGATACCTTTGCAATTAAGTTAACATTGTTCTGTTTCCAGTATAGTTAGTTGTCTAAAGCTCTAATAAATGGTCTTTTCTAGTGGCAGGAGAGACATGGCTGTTTGTGATACAACTGGCAAAAAGGAAACATCACAGACTTCAGACGAAAGGTCTCACTGGTGTTACATCATCTGGTTTCGCACATTATTGTCGACTGATTATTTAGCTTCATATTGGGAGTATAGTCTTTTGTTATGAGGTGTATTAATGTTTAAATAAGGGAGGAGTAGTGGGTGGGCTGAATATGAAATGTTAATGTTCGGTCCTCGACTTGTGGGTCTGTGTTGGTCTAATCCATTATAAATGTCCCTTACATGTTTTTCAGAAATGTGTTTTTGTGTTTTTAAAACATTTCTTAAGGCCTGTATTGTTTATGCAACCTTTTGTCGCTTTATCTGCAAAAAGAAGATTGTATGGAAAATGTTTGTATGGAAGTTTCCGTGAAACCATAACATTTACATTAGAGATATTAAATGTGTGTCACGTTACAATTTCAAATTTACAAGCTGTGCATGGTTTTGCTACCAGCAATAGTTATTTATGCATGAGGCCTAGACAATATGCTGAAGTTACTGGCACATCCAGAAAATGCAACGTCAATATCAGGCATGACTAAAGAAGCATTTCATGGAGCAGGTGGAATTTCTAGCCTGGCTGATCTGAGCACATGGTACGAAGCTGGTGCCACAGGGTGCCTTCAGGATTACACGATAGAGCTTCCCCATTACATCACGACTGTTCATTATCTTCATTACACAATACTGCTAAAAAACTATTTATCTCTGTTCTCTGCCTATGAAAAACCACAGAAAATAGCATGAGAGGGAGAGAGTGTTTTTATGAAGAAACTCTTCATACTGTATTCTGTTCTCGTTGATCACTGACCTCTTTACAATCTATATAGTTATGTCAAACTCTGCATGCAAGCTTGATTGCATCTCCCCAACAGTGAGTGCTTCTCATTTGTTTCCTGCCCACACATAACACTGTATACTAGCCTGTCGGCAGCCATTTCAGTGAATTCAACTTACACACTACACTGGTGATCTGTGACCGATCAGTGTAATCATCATTGAGGGCCATCAAAAAGGCAGCAGTGCAGAACAGACCAGAACAGACATGACAGTGTTCCACAAACAATATTCATTTCACCTAAAGGCTCCACAACCAGCCCCCATTCTTATTCAGATCTCATTTGCACTGCATGACATTTCATTGTGTTCCTTTCTAATGGCTTTGCAACACTTGCCATTTGCCATTAGAGCTGCAACTAGCAGCATTATAATTACACCATCACCTTGTGCCATGGCAATCATACTTCCATTACCCTTACAAACACACACACACACACACATATATAGGGAAATATAGGGAGCATACAACGACGCGTTTTTTCCACTATACACGGGTGCTCTTGGAACGTAACCCCCGCGAAAAGTTACTGTATATAATTACTATTCCCAAGGAAAAACAAGGGTGTTGATTTGTTATGTTCTGTATCCTCCCACTTGTAGCACTCTTCATTCTGAATTCAAATAGGGAAAACACATGCACAGTGCACTGCACTTACATGAGTTCCACGCCATAGATCTATCCAGATACACCGTGTTCCTGTAACTATAAACCCATTGTGCACGCGATCCACACTTTTTCTCTACTCCTATTTGCTAGCAAGTGTTAAAACAGTTACTATGTAGCGGATAGTAAATAGACTAATTGAGTGATCCTTCCTGTTCATGTCCTAAGCACAATTGGAGCGGAATTAGTTGTACCAGTGGGGATCTTGAATGTACTTTGTTGAATTTTTCTGGCCATTTTATATAGGATAGAAATTAGCACAGAAATGCAGCTGATCAGACTTGGAAGTTAAATATTTCCAGTTTGAAAAGTCGTGCATTCCAGAATGTATTCCAGAATCAAAGGTTTCCAATCGAGTATTACATTTTAGGTGACTGTTCTGCTGTGAATCAGTGGATGTATTTTTGTGTGTCTATTTTCCTGTAAAGCAGGCCTCTTTCTACCATTAGTATGAGACAAATTGAACATTACTGAACACGCTCCAGGTTCAGGGAATTCACTACAGAACGATTAACATAACTATGCACACTGTAGATTTGTAGTGAATGTAGTGAACACAGTTTTGTCAGTATGAACATCATAAACACCATAAAATATCATGTAGTGAGTAAAATACAATTCTGTCAGTAATCGGTTTCAGTTATGGTAACTTTATAAAACAAACTCAACTCAAACAGGGCTTTACTCAAACAGGGCTTTAGTCTATAAGTGCCTAGAGAACTGAACAACAAAGCTTCAGATACTCTCTCACAATTTCTAGTAAACTACATTGTGGGCCCCACAATTATTTGGATGTTTGTCCTATACTTTAAAATACATCCATGTTGTTATCAAATAAAATATAAAATGTTGAATCAAGTGCTTTTCTAAACAGGCTGTTCCAAGTAATTTTTTAAATGGCAAATAATTATTTCAAAAGGTTGCAAGTTCAGATTGTTACTGTTTGGATAAATTCTCTGCTGGTCACTTCATGATCCCATCAATGAACACAAGCTTACCCAACACCGCTGTATGAAAACCAGCCCAGACTGTGCTGTATCAGGGCTCGCAAAATCACTAGCCCGATGTCCCGGGGCTATTGTGTCTTATATGCACTGGTTCCCGTGCCAGTTCCCAATGTTGGAACCAGACAATTTTGGAACCAATCTTTTCCACAGAAAAAAAATTGGTGCCGGTCCCTAACAAGCACCAAACCCGCGCCTAAACTCTGCTGGTCTTGTAGCGAGAACCAGTGACGTCACGAGCGGTGGGCGGGGTCTTGCACGTAATTGTTGTCTATGTCAATCTCTTTAACGGTAATAACCAGCCGAATACGCTGCATTTGGATACTGAAATAAATCCTCAGAGTTTGGAGATTTAACAGCAAGCAGGAACTGAGTTCAGCCATGTTTGTTTCTGTTTAGTGGGCGTGGCCTGTCACGTATTCTCATGTGGCTCCCGCTGAGCTCCTCTCTGGTGTAAACGCGGGTCGGTTCTCGACTGGTTCCCAGTTCTGAGCTCCTGGCACCAGTACCAGTGCAGTGGAAAAGGGGTATGTGAGGGTGACACGGGAGTAAATTTTTAAACTTCTCTCATCCTACTCCCACAAAAAGTCTCATCCCATCCCAATCCCAATCCCATAAAAAACTGGGGGAAAATCCCGTCCCGTCCCTGAACTCCCTTTCCCCTTTCCCTAGTGTTTTTTTTTTTGGCTGGAATCTGTCAGTTACAGTAAAAAAAAAATGAGAGTACAGATCACAGCATGCCCAGCTTAGTTGAATAAAAATTCAAAATGTAATTTATTTTATTGAACTGAAAGTCATCTTAACAATGCAATGTGTTTCATGTCAATTTTATGCAAATCATCCATCCATCGGTAAACACAGACACACACACACACACACACACACACACACACACACACACAGTTTGCGTAGTATTTAATCGGTTGTCTACAAGTCTTGCAGCTGGCTTACTGCGTTTTCACGCCATCATTATCAGTGTATAAAAATGTAGTTATTTCAGACCGCCCAGAAATATCTGTGAGCACAAGTGACTTATTATTTTCAGACAGCAGTCGTTGCAGCGTAGCTTTCACGTCTATCTCCATTTTGGTTATGATTTTCTCAGCTAAAAAGTGCGTGAAGAAGCTTCTTCTTTTACATGATTGGTGGTTGGGACTATTGCCACCAACTGTTACGGGTGTGTGGAGCAAGCCATTCACTTAACCAGCTACACCAAAGCAAACAGGAGGAGAGCATAAAGAGACAACTAGTATTGAGTTCAAAATTAGTTTATTTATTTAAAACATATATTTATGTATAAAGTTATCATAGTGTTATTACGATTCCCGGTCCCGCCCACTCCCGCCTACATTTTTTCCAGTCCCGTCCCAATCACGTTATTAATAGTGATTTTGTTTCTGTTCAATTAGAACCAAATATTTGAGATGATGATTGTAATTTTATACAGTTGTTGTAATTTGTTTTATCATTTTTTGATTGATGTTTTGTTTCCTTTACATTAAAAATAATCTCTTTTATATTCGGGCTACTCATATTTATTTTGGGCTACCAAAACCTGAAGAGTGCATGCCCGAAGGGCTACCAGGGATTTTGAAATTTTGCGAGCCCTGTGTATCCACTTCTGTGCTTTACAGGACCCTAAGTATAGTCTGGCTATTTGACAGCTTTCTCCAGTCCAATAGTCTACCATTAGTCTGAATCAATGCTAAAAATGTGTTCTCTGGAACAAACATGTTGGTTAAATAGTACAAGTGTCCAGATAATTTCTGGGGTCAGTGTATATGCCATTACCCACAAAAAGAGGTTCTGAGCAATGCATCTCCATAATCCACTTCTCCAGTATAAATCACATTACTGAAGGTTACCATTTTGTAGTACGGGTTGTGGCAATGCCACAGGATTTGAATACTGAATACCTTTCAAGTTAATTTACTACAATTTACAAAGTAGCAACCCCAGCATCTCAGTGTTCACAACATCCCGAATTTCAGAGCCTTGGAAAACACTTCCTTTCTACTTTCCCACTTCTTCATTTAGCTCCAGAGAAAATGCAAGCAGTGAAGGGGAAGGTTTCACTGTTTTTGAGTCATGCAGTGCTGGGACATGCACATGCTGGCGATGACATTTATCAATGTTGGCACTCTCATTATTCTGCACAGCAAATGTCACAGACGACAGCACTGAATCACACATGACTTCTTTCATGTGACAGTGTCATGGCTGTCCGAAGGAGAGGTATTCTGCTGCTATAATCCCACATGGGTTGGGCCATTAAGCAATTAAGCTGAAATGAAAGAGGACAAGTTGAGTGTGTGTTTTTTTTCAAAGAGAGGATTTAACACACATGTGCACGCACACAGACAAACACATGCACACATACACACACCTGTCACATGTCATAGTAAGAGTGATACATCAGTTTGGTGCAATAATTGCAGTGGTTACCATTGCTGTTTCAAATGTTTTAATAGAATACTAATAAAACAATGACTTATAGGTTGTACCATTAGGGCAGATGGTGGGCAATTTGCTAAGCACATGAAAACATAACGCTTTGTCAGCACTGATGATTACAAAGCTTTACAGCAAAGTGTCCTGTCGCATCCCAGTTTACTATTTTTCCACTCTCTTCAATTTATGCACTCAATCCAAGCACAGTGTTAGTCTCCTACATACCTTTTTCCATGCTTCCCAGTTTTCTTTCAAGTCTTCCTGTCACGTCCCCAGTCGACGAATGCTAGAGGCCGTCATTGGACAAGAGTTATGGGGATTTTATGTTAACAATGGGTCTAGCCTTAGGAATAAGGGTTCTCAGACGGCCAGGGATCAAGAAATTATTGTTTGTTTTTTCATTGGTTTTTGGTTTGTGCACGTTAAGTATAAAATATGCTTCTGTTTGTTTGGTTGTCAGTCCACCCTCACACACACACTGCCCTGAAGCTGTGTTTTCTCTCATTCTTTTTAGAAGCTTTGGCCCTCGTGCTGCCTTTATTTTGTAAAAGAAATAAAAATCATTTCATTATGGAAGTCTGTACCTCAATACAAACAGGGCTTTATAAGTGCCTAGAGAACTGAACAACAAAGCTCTCTCACAATTTCTAATAAAATACATTGTGGGCCCCACAATTATTTGGATGTTTGTGCTATACTTAAAAAAACATTCATGTTGTTATCAAATAAAATATAAAATGCTGAATCAATTCTTTCAAAAGGTTGCATGTTCAGATTGTTACTGTTTGGATAAATTCTCTGCTGGTCACTTCATGATCCCATCAATGAACACAATCTTACCCAACACCGCTGTATGAAAACCAGCCCAGACTGTGATGTGTTCACTTTTGTGCTTTACAGGACCCTAAGTATAGTCTGGCTATTTGACAGCTTTCTCCAGTCAAATAGTCTACCATTAGTCTGAATCAATGTTAAAAATGCGTTCTCTGGAACAAACATGATGGTACAAGTATCCAGATACTTTCTGGGGTCAGTGTATATGCTATTACCCACAAAAAGAGGTTCTGAGTAATGCATTATCTCCATAATCCACTTCTCCAGTATAAATCACATTATTGAAGGTTACCTTTTATAGTACAGGTTTGTCAGTCCACCCTCACTTTGCCCTGAAGCTGTGTTTGCTCCAATTCATTCTTTGTTAGAAACTTTGGCCCTTGCGTCGCCGTTATTTTGTAAAAGAAATAAAAATCATTTCATTATGGAAGTCTGTGTCTGAGCCTCATTTCAGAAAAGGCACAGCCCAAATGCGACACATCCTTGTTTTTTCTCTGCGATCTCCTTGGATCCTTTGCACACACGTTTTCTCCTTAAGCTAACTTTGGTTATTCGCTTTTTTAACAACATTTTTCCGTAGTTGTCTCCCTCCTTTCGCCATTCCTCTCCCGGACCTACGTTTCTTGTTTTCTCATTTTGTCTTCTTCTTCACGCTCTCACCTGTTTTCTGGCGTTCAATTCCCTCTCACTTCCTTGCTCCTTTGTTCCCTTTCTTTGTAGTTCACTCGCATCCTTGTTTTCTTCATCAATACACCTTTGTTACACCTTGACATTTATTACTCCTTTATTTTTTTATTTTATTACTTCTGTCTTCTTTCCACCCTTGTCCTTTTTATTCCCTTTCTTCCAACTTTTTTTTTAGCTAATAAATAAACATAACCGCCAGGCTTTAGGCAACAGATGAGGCCAAACAACATTAAAAGTAAACGTGACCATTCTGTAATACGTGAACACACCACAGCACAAAATTCCCTCTGCATTTAACCCATTCACCAAATGAAGCAGGGAGCAGCCAGGATCATGGCACCCGGGGAGCAGTGTGTGGGAACGGTACCTTGCTTAGGGTATCGCAGCGGTGCCTAGTGGTCTTGGGAATCGAACCTAGACTTTCTGATTGCAGGGCGAATGCCCTAACCTCTAGGCTACTGGCTACCACATTAGTTCAATTTCCTGGTCTACCATGTGGCCATGTATGTAACATGTATGTGAATTAAATATATTAACATCTCCTTAGGCAGTGAAAAGAAAACAATTTGATTCATTCTGATATACACAGAATTGCAATGCATAACAGTCTTAAACAGAATTTGCAGAGAGAATAGAATGGTTACACAGTCAACAAGTGTGACCCCTGTAACCATTCCATTATCTCTGCAAAATCAGCAGATTAATGTGATATGCAGTAACATCAAGTTGTTCAGAAAACACATCATCCTCCACTATAAGAAAGCTGAAGAAGGGACAGCATATGCAGAAGCATCAATATAAACTGATTTCTTTCAGACCATGTTCTATCATTTGATACAACGTCCACCACAAAGTATCTTTTTACTGCAGTTATGTTTGTTAATCTGTCTCCTAAAGTTGTGCAGCAGCTTTATACACACATCTATCCTCATAAAAACATGAAAGCTGACTTAACTCACTGATGGTGTGATTTCCTTCAGTGTTATAAACAAAAAGAACATTTCAGATAGCCCAAACTACAGCAGGCTACAATAACAGTATCCTATACAGTAACAGACCCTGAGAAATAATACATCTGGCTGAGAAAGGCAGCACTACAGGCACTGCAAGAGGAAATAACCTCAGTGAGTGGGCTCATGTCCATGCTCGGATAAAGTCTAATCTCAAGAGCCTGGTTGTTGATTCCACCATCTTATGTCTGTCAGAAAAATGTATATGATCTGTCTTTGAAATACAAAAAAGACTGGTCCATCTACAATGTATCACAAATTAAAATGTAACTACAAACAAATCAAAATATGATTTAAACTTGTTCTGATTTAGTCGCACCATTTCTCTACGCTCCATTATACTGAATTCATCTCAAATTAGCTGCTCTAGCATAAAAACCTCCTAATTTATGATGAAAATGGAACAACAAAACAGTAGGACAATTTTTTCTTTTAGGAATTCAAAACAGTAACAGAGGCTCCTGCAGTTAATTACATTGCAGGGTATGGCAGCAAGCTCAATGCTCTCTCTTTATCTCTCTCTCTCTCTATCTCTCTCTTAGCTCTCCTCATCTATTATCGCCAGTGAGAACCCTGACTGGAATGACCATAATGGAGAGGTGTGGAGTGGTAACTCATTCTCTCTGCTCTCCCTCACTGCTCAAGAATTGCGGCCATCAGAGAAAGAGGCAGTGAAAAACAATAGAGGCATAAGAGAGTTCCATTGTTTTTAAATTTAAAGCTATTTCCGGCTGTCTGCAGCGTTTACAGCAAACTGTCAGGGAATCACTGGCATCGGTCATGGTCAAACCAAATGCGGCTCATTTGAAACATATTGAGTGGTGCAGAAAAAAAAAAAAGAGTGGGAACGAGCATGAGGCAAAGACTGTCATGGTAAATTAGTCCATCTCCTGTTGCTATGAGGCATTCTTCCAAAGAGTCTGTCAGCTCAGGGCTAGTCCTAGTTGGCCATATTTATTTACTCTTTTCCAAATGCCTGGACTACAATTAAGTAGCAATTCTCAATTTACTAGTCAATCCTAGATCATTTGTGCCTTTGAATACCCTGCAATAAAATGCTAACTATATTACCTACACCTACACCTATATGACTTCAACACTGGGAATTGAACCCTGTTCCTTTGTTGGCATAGCTTAACAAAACTGAATATTAACACAAAATCCATAAATATATGGGAACAATGCAGCATTTACAGTAAACAATGAACAGAGACAACAATAAAACAAATAAGTCACCAAAACAGAAGCAACAGTGATTGGTGATATTTGTAGACTGGGTGTACTTTAGCACTGCAGGTGTATTGTTAAAAACTCATTCACATCCAAAACCTGATCTGAACATATGCTATGTTTCCTAATGAATATACTCCTCATCTAATGTGTATGCTCTGCTGTTTATTTTGTAAATAAAGTAAAGCAATACCAATCTCTCTTTAGAGACAGAAAAACAAAAGTAAACAAAAAATCAGAGCCTCCACCTTTTTTCCTACCAAAACCACGTATTACACACATCACTTCATACTTCTCTCTAAAGTCATAAGCAGGAACTTAAACGTGGATTACTCTAAAAATATTATATTAAAGGAATAGTTCAGCCACAAATGCTTAAAATGGAGGCTAACAGTCACCAGTTAGCATGATATCATTTGAATAATGCTAATCGATGACTAATGATTTTCATTCACTGTTAGCAACATTACCATTACTGACTGAACAATTCCTTTTGTTTTTTCAGCGGCATATTAATTATTTTAGCTATCGTCAGTGCAGCCTCTTTTGTTGTCCAAGTCTCTATATCTATGGTTGATGAGAGGGGACATGGAACGGGTATCTACAACAACAGTGAGCTGGAGGCTTTCCAGAAGCCTTCTGCCTTCACAATCCACATCATAATTCAGCTCACTGTGATTAAAGACCGATAACCACAGACATGATGCAACCCTCGCCTTAGTGAGCCACTTCAAAGCTGCACCCTGAAAAGGCAACTGCATCCCTGGAAAAAATTCTACACAAAGGACATCACAGTTTTATTTAATTAGTATGAACTCTTCTTTACTTGGAATTAATATGCTATCCTTAAACATATATATATATATATATATATTGCTAGATACAGACAGAATCTATATTCTGTATGTCATATGTTAAATTTTTACTACAAAATCAACAACTAACTTCATTGATAACTACACTATGTCCAAGATTTTTACTACAGGATTTCTGTAGAATGGAAAACAGTTTGTTTTCAGCTGTACAAATTTGCAGCAGGGAAGGTAGGGAAGCAGGGAAGGTTTGGTAAAGTAATATACCTCAGGCAGACTACAAGAGCTGAGTGCCTTGCCGCACTTTATAGCAGTTCAGGTGGGTGTTTGTACAGATAGCTAATAATAGAAATACTGCCTTCACCCTGCTGTTTATTCAGTATACGTTTAAGCATTGCAGAATGCAAGGAATATTTACAGCCACCCGCAGATAAATACCAGGAAATAAGACTGGATTAAAGCCAGTGGTTTTGCCAAAACAAAACTTAAAGCTTAAACTTAAACCATGTTCTGTTTCATCTCCGTCTCACCTCCTGTACTCCCTTCCTCCCTTTCCCTTTGTTTACTTCCGTGCTTCTCCGTGTCTCGTTTCACTTCCTCTCCTTCCTTCCTCCCTTTCCCCCTAGCTCCCTATCTAGTCTCTGTGTTCCATTTGTATCGCGTCCCTTTGTTATCAGTTTCACCTGTGTCTCGTTTATGTTTCCTTATTTAAGCCCCAGCCGATCCCTTGTTCACTGAGTCTGTATTTGTCTTTCCCTGTTGGGTGTTGGTTGTAGTTTTGTTCTTCCATGTATTTGAATCTGTCTAATCCCTGTTTCTGTTTTCTGTTTTGCAGGTCC
>JBBJLR010155982.1:0-14861 GCA_037577145.1 Brachypetersius gabonensis
TGTGTGTGTGTGTGTGTGTGTGTGTGTGTGTGTGTGTGTGTGTGTGTGTGTATGTGTGTGTGTGTGTGTGTGCGCGCATTAGGGTGTGGCAGAGAGAGACATGAAGGTCAGTAGAGAGAGAGGCACTCCTCTTTCATATCGATTAGCACTGTAACAGGAGACAGCCAGCCTGCCTCTCTGTCTCTGTCTCTCTCTCTCTCATATCTGTATCTCTCTCGCTCGCTCTCTGTCTCTCTCGCTCTCGGTCTCTCTTTCTTTATATATCTCTCTCCTCTCTCTCTATCGCTGTCTCTCTCTCTTTTTCCATATCTCTCTCTCTCTCTCTCTCTCAGAGAATTCAACGTAACTTTCTTAGACACGTTTCAACAATTATGTTAAAAATACTCTTCTATGTTTCTTATGATCACTTACAGTAATAACAGTCTGGTAAAATATGGATTGTTTTCATTTTCCAAGCACAGTAAAATTTGTATGCTAATGCAAAATCCCCCAAAATCCTTGTTGTGTTGTGATTGCCCATATTTCTCTGCTGGATAAACAGTTCCTCCAGTTACATTTGTGTATTGTGTGTTTTGTGAATGAAAAATAATCACATTTGTTTGAATAATTTTATTATGACGTGATTTGTGACATATTTTTTCAGTCATAGAAATGTGTGTGTGTGTGTGTGTGTGTGTGTGTGTGTGTGTGTGTGTTTGTGTGTGTGTGTGTGTGTGTGTGTGTGTGTGTGTTTGTTTGTGCATTGATGTAAAAGTATCAAAGTATCATGTTAGACTTTGTTCTTGGTTTTAACAGCTGCAAGAGGTTCTCGAGAGTATTTCAGACTGTTTTGTCAGCTCCAGAGATACTCCGAGGGGCAGATGGGTGTGGATGAAGGGTCTGTTTGTTCATGGATGTCATGGATTTCATGGGTCATCACTGCCCTCTGCAGGCTCAGTGTACCACTAACATTTATTTTCTTTCATTTCTGACTCTGACTTTAATAATGTTCTTGTCCTCCATTATCAAATCAATTCAAATTCTGTCCAAGCCTGTTCTGTTGCCTGTTGTCCCGACATAAACCTACAAATCACTTTACAGTTTAATAGATATTCAGTTTTCACTTGACCCCTTCAATAGAGCACCTTCATCCAGCACTCAGAACCCCTTTCAGTAGCTCTGTGTCTAGGCTCGTTCCTTAAGCTAGTTGAAAATGTGTGTGTGTATACTTATTGTTAAATATTATGTAAAAGCCTTGACTTTGAAGAAAACAAAGGAAACACGTGTTTCTGGTAATATACACTCTACAGGCCAGAAGTTTGGGCCTACCTTTGGGTTTTAAAAAACGCTACACTTTGAAAACAGTTGAAGTACCTTAATCAAATGTGGTTTCAGTATTTAATAGTCTGCAAATTGGTGTCCAGCAAATGTGACACAACTAGATGAATGTTTGAAAATGTGCTTGGAGGGTTTTAGGCACAGGTTGTTTCCAATTGCCCCTCCACGTGCCAATATTACCACCCTTTTTATGAAGTGACTATAATAATTGGGTGAGTCAATGGAACACATGTCAGTGTAAGCCAATCAGAGGCAGAGAAGTGTGCGCAGAGACCGAAGAAAAAAAATATACGACTTGTGCTTCTGATCGGCTTTTCTGTTAATGCCCTAATATATATATATATATATTAGTGGTGGGCCATTATCGGCGTTAACGTGCTGCGTTAATGTGAGAGTCTTATCGGGCGATAAAAAAAATATCGCGTTAATCTATTCACAAAGTTGGGTTGGGAGCTGGGTCTAAACTATACAAGCTTTAGCGGCTGCTAGCCAGGCGTGTTTGGCTCGTTACTCTCGGCCACAGTGCGGGTCCAAATATAAAACACTTAGCAGCTGGAGCAGGGTCTGTTCTTTCCTCCCTTGGAAAGGAAGCAATTATTTACTTTCTCCAAAAAAAACCAGAGTGACGAGAGTCACTCACAGGACGGCCATGTAAAACTCCAAACACTCCCGTGCTACCACACACTGAAACACTACAGCTCCCAGCCTCACTAGAGGCTCAATTACCCAGAATGCAAACTTTCTTAATGCAACAGGCTCATTCCTCTTATCATCAATAATTTCTAACTGATTCCCATCCCTACCCCTGCATCTTTTCCCTCAGAATATTTTTACAGTCAAAACAGGTGGGCGGAGCTACCAGGCCAGTTTCTCCTCCCGCCAACACGCCGCAGCTTGTGAAACCAAAATGGAATTTGAGCGTTTGTTATCCATTTTTTACACCTGCTACCTACAGCAGCTTCAACAGCCAGGACATCATTTGAATTCAATAATGATAGCTAGATTATTTTTTATTACAGTTCATAGTCTTGTTTCTATCTGTAAAGTGCGTATCTGCGCTCAGTGATCTCTTGTATGAAATGTTTGGATATATAATTTAAAAATAGTAGAATAGTGACTATATATTTAGGGTGGCTTGGGATCATTTGGCGGTGGGGCTTCAAACCTTTCAAATGAGCCATTTTAATCTAGATTAATCTAGATTAAAAAATGTATCTAGATTAATCTAGATTAATTCCAAGATTAAAGCGAGATTAATCTAGATTAAAAAATGTAATCTATGCCCACCCGCAATATATATGTATATATTTTATATATATATACATACACACACACACACACAAATAAATGCTCACTGCCCATGAAAATGGCTTTACATTTTATTTTTTCAGACTGAGTAAACGACTCACATGAATTGTGTTTGTGTATTTCAGACAGTGGGGAGGCTCGGTGCAGGGAGCTGCAGCAGCGCTGTGAGGAGCTGGAAGCTCAGTTGAAGGCCAAAGAGCAGGAGAATGCCGAACTGATGCGTGATTTAGAGCAAAAGAATGCCATGATCTCCGTGCTGGAGAACACCATTCGCGAGCGTGAGAAGAAGTACCTGGACGAGCTGAAGCTGAAGAGTCATCGGCTGGCCGTGCTGTCGGGTGAGTTAGAGCAAAGGGCCAGCACCATTGCTTACCTCACCTCGCAGCTCCATGCAACTAAAAAGAGGCTGCTGGCTGGTGGCTCGTCTAGTGTGAGCCCAGCGGTCAGCCCTATTGGCTCTTTCAAACCTGCCCCGCCCCCTGACCCACCCACTACTGCCTCAGACAGCCGACAGCCAGACACGCCACGCAGACGAATGCGCAAAAGCCTGTCTCAGCCACTACACTCCGAGTACACCGAGCTGTACCGACTTGGGACGGCCGAGGGCCGCAGGGTGGTCCTGAGGGACACGGTAGATGCAATGCCTGATCCAACTCCGTTTCTGCAGGCGAGAGAGGTGCCCGCAACTTCCGACGCACAGCCGCTGCTTCGGGAAAGACCCCCAGTGATTCCACCCATCACGCCCCAAACCACGCCCTCCACCCCATCAAGCCCTGCGCACCTGCCTACACCGCCGAGCCCCAGGAGCAGTCCAGCCCGGGACGGGCGGAACCTAGGACCCACCCACATAGGCGTGGCCCACAGGATCCACCGCTCACCCTCAGCAGGGGGCGGGGCAGCTAGGGCACAACCAGAGGTGGAGACGCTCGCTGTGGATCAAGTCAGCGCTGAGAAGGTGGTCCGCAAACGCTCGGGCACTGACAGGACTGTTTAAGACTGAGACCCACACACACATATATATGCACACACGTCATACACTGTTCACATATACATCTGAGGGGTAGGAGATACTCACATCAGTGCAGTATATGCAGAACAGTCTTAAAGCAATGGTGCAGTCAAATTTACCCCTTAACTCCGAATGTGGAGATCAGATAAAGATCAGTCTGAGTGTTTTATTTCTGTTTTATTTATGAAATCAACAAAATGCATTTGGATCAGGGAGAAATATTCACATATAAGTCTGTGCAAAAGTCTTAGGCACCTGCAGAAATATGTTTTTCATGTTAATATTTTAACTTTTCTGACAGAAAGACACAATATCACACACTGAGAAAAATGGCTTTAGACAGTTTACATAGGTGCCTAAGATTTTTGCACAGCACCAAATGTATAGCTATATTTATAAAACTTCTCTAAACATTTATGTTGGTTATGTTTTCAGTAAAGGCGGTTATGTAGCCTTTGAATGCTACCCTTCAGTGAAGTTTCTGTAGATAACATAGAGTCTCGGAAGCCATGTAACAGAATCATCAACATGCTTTAAGGCAAGCAGTTTCTACCACACCTAAAAATCTTAGTGTTTTAGCGTTAACAAGGCTTCCTTAAGGAAATCCTTAAAGTTGAATTAACCTACAATTGTAAATTCTAACTTTTTAAAGTTTTATTTACTAAACTTATATATACCCCAGTATTACTTGTTAGCTACATTAGAAGACCAAATATGGTCTTAAAGCGAATGGCCTTGGGGGGATTTTGACCACACCATCACTTTGACCCTGAAAATACACGAATATACAGTAAGACTTCACACACTATACACACTACTCATACACACACCCTCACACACAGTCACAGGCATATCTCTCATTACAGTCCATATAGAACTATCAGCCTGGACTATTAATGTAGCTACACCAACAGGCCTGTTAAACACACTGGATGTCACACACTGGCACATGTACTTCTAGGCTGGAAATATGGACGAACGCGTGCTGCTATTAAACCTGGAGAACAAGTGGACGGGCGAAAAGCAACTACTGTATAGCCTCCGCTTTTTATGGAAAACTGCTCAGCTCAAAGACAAGGATCATATTTAACTTTTTTTTTTTGATGGACACGACTGTTCGCATGCCAAAACTTTCACTTCTCCAAACCCCTCACTCGTTTCTATTCTCTTCTTTTCTCGTCGGCTCCCTTTGTTTTCCTCGCACAAGTTCAAAACTCGTACACACTCGGCCAAATCTCGTGGTTGCCTGCTGATGTTAAGCGCTCAGCTCTGTATTCCTCCTCACTCATATTTATTCATGAGCACTGCAGTAGTAATGCAGTTTAGCACTGTCCTTCCGCCTCCACTGGCCTTTCTGTACAGGCAGCTCACGTAAACACGCGCTAATGTAGGTCCTGCTGCTTCACTGCATATATCCAAACATATAAAAGCAATTTATGAACAAAAAAACGTGTTTGTGTATTTTGTTTTAAAACCCTTCTTCTTGTTCTTCTGCTGCAGGGCTTCAATATTTATATTGAATATTTGTAGTCAAGGACAGTTTATTTATGTCACACATTATCATAGGTCATAGAAAGGTCATAGAAATCATGATCATAGAAAGGTTTTTCAGTGTTCACAGGAATAGAAATAAAAATAGAATCAAATAAAAAAAGGTTACAAGAAATAAAAGAATACATAAAAACATTAATAAAAGAAGACGGAAAGTGCATCTGAAGTGCTCATATTTAAAAGAAGGTGGAGCAAAGCTTTGAAATCAGTTCTGTAGTTTCTTTGAAAAGAATTTCTTCATTTCTTCCGATTCTTTGAAATCAAATCTGGGAGCCAGTGCAAGGAGCTGAGAACTGGAGTGATGTGACTTTTCTTGCTTTTGGTTAGAACTCTGGCAGCAGCATTTTTTCAAACCCTGTTCTTTGAATGACCTGGAGCTCTAATGGACTTTGTGGGAACCCCAGCGAGGAGAGGGTTGCACTGGTCAACCCTGCAGGAAATAAAGGCGTAAATAAGTCTCAGCTGGGCACAAAATCTCTTTAGAATTTCAGCAGTGTTTTCAAGGTCACTAAAACTAAGATCTCCATCCATGATCATGCTAAGATTTTTTTTTTATTAGTGTAGATGTCTTAAGTGCTCTAGATTCCAGGTGGGTGCTGAAAACATATGTGAGGAGTCTTTGAGTCTATTGAGGCCCTGACACAGTGAATCTGTTGGACCGAAGTCACTTGTTGAAAGGGTTAGATAGACCTGAGTCGCATCTGCATTGTTATGATAGGACACATTATTTTCTTTGAGTTTGATCACTGTAGGCAGTGCTTCATTCATAGCATACATGCTTATTCACCTTCTGTAGATGAGCTTAAGAGCTTCTAGCCCAGTGGTCTCCAGCCCCCCTCATGGAGATCTTTCTTGCCATGTTTGTGTCCATCTAACGTGTTGCTCCACTTTAGTTAACACTCGACTCGGTGAGGAACATCTGGCTTCTGGAACGAGGTAGATCTTCTGGACCTTCTCTAGAGTCTAGAGCTTTCTTCTAATGATGTGACGAATCTGATAGTTATTTTAATGTAAATACATCATTTGTAGTTAAGGGGTAAATGACATTAGATTAGTTCAGCTTTAGCTGTAAGAGTTCTCTAAGCAGACTTGTTTAAACTGCAACTTGTTTTAGTAATTAGTAATTAATCTAGCTTTTTTAGTTCAGTGACAGAAGGACAAAATGGGTGTTTGTAGGACTGCACCAGCACAGTGGCGCCCAGTCTGTGCCCATGATGCCCTAGAAACGCTCCTGATTAGAAACGGCAATCAATAAAAATGTTGGATAGCTTTTACTGTTTAGTAAAATCATCTAAAGGCAAAGTTGCTCAGTAAAAGAAGATCAGCTGAAATAATTTAACGAAGGGACTTGTAGACTGGGACCCCGAATATCATTGGCTTTCATTGCCTTCCAAGTCAAGTCAAGTTTATTTATGTAGCCCATTATACACAAAGGTCCTTCACTGTGCTTAACAGGGATTAAGCATAAAAATGGGAGGAAGTAAAAAACTAAAATAACTCAGGTCAACAGGTCAAAATCATGTTTATGTGGGTTCTGTAGTGTTTTTCTTGCTGATTTCAAATCTGTGTTTAGTGTTTCCTGCAGGTACAGTGTTTGTGATGAACCTAGGTCTATATTGCGTGATGGTTGGTATAATGATCATATAATAATCATATGCTGAGTTTTTGAAGAAACAGTGGTAGCTGACTGACACTGATCATTATATCAATGCCACAGAGTGCAAGTCTATTGCAAATCTAATATTACTCATAATTCAAAAAGCTGATGTGACTGAAAAAAACTGAACGCAGATCTGAAATCAGCATGAAAAACTGGTTTAGAAAAGTGTGTTGTGGTTTCTGATGATTACAAATTTGGTTTTAAGACACTTTTAAAAGCATGTAATTGTGGCATGAATTATGAGCTACAAATTTATCCACTTGTCTAAGAGTTTGTTACGTTTCCACGCACCTGCATTAACACGGACAGCTCAGCCATTAGCGTCAGGGAGGGTCTCTGAGCCAGCAGGGGGAGGGAGGGAGGGGCAGGTGAATTGGTGAATAATAATTATCCCTGGTGCACATTGCTGTCATAAACAAAACCAAGACATTTCAGGGGCAAAAGTCAGGAAAAATTCAGGATTATTTTCTATGAGTTTGAGTTGTCTAGTTTGTCTAGTTGTCCAGGATTTACCGCGTAAGCAAACAAAGACACTGTTACCCAACACCAGTGAACACACACTCTCTTTAATCTGCTGCCTCTTTGTAGAACCTAATTTGATCCATTTACATTGTGCTGTAATCATCCCTGTAACGACTCGCCCATGAAGGGGATTCTGCTCGCTTTCATCCGCGATCGGCTAACGGACGATTGACGTCACATGACTGAAAGCACACGGTACACAAGGTCGAAGGGTCAACACTGAGAGCTGAGGGACGTTCTCTATCGCCTCAGAGCCACCAGTTGAGCAAGATGCAGTTCAGGTTTTATTATAAAAGTTTAGTAATTATGACCGCAATATCAGTCTCTAATACTCTGTAAAGGCTGCAATATGCAAATGAGCCTTAAACCAATCACAATGTTTCTGACAGGATGACCAGTCACAGCACGAGGTGAGTCCCTGATCCCCTGGGGGGGACTGGAGCCTATCCCAGCTGCTAGGGATGAAAGCGGGGTACACCCTGGACAGTCGCCAGCACGTCGCAGGGCCTCATACAGAAACAGACAACCATTCACACCTAGGGGCAATTTAGAGTGCTCAGTTCACCTAAGTAATATGTAGCAGTAAAATTGCAAAACTGCTATTTTGTCCATATTGTACTGTAATATAACTCAGTCTCATTTACAGTAAAGACAATGGGCAGATGCTAAAGCAGAGAGAATAAGTTTTAAAAGGGTATTCATTATAAGATTAATCCTGTTTGTTGGCAAAAAAAAAACAATAGCTCCATTGTCACTGAGTCGATTGTGTGAAGTACATTGAGATCCTAAGCAGATTTGTCTTCCACTTGACGTCCACCACATCCTTTCCACTGGTAATCTAATTATTGACTAATGATGTGATTTGCCTATTTGTAGAGACCACTTCCTTTTCCCTCTTTGTTTTCTTCTGTAAACAGTCTGACAGAGGCCGCCACGCAAGGACAAACCAGCCAAAGCCATTTGCTCTTTCTGAGAGATTTAATTGCAAACCAGATGCAGTTACACCTCTTACATCACAAACATGCCTCTCACTTCCAAGCTGCCTAGGACAAAACTATAAAAAACTATAACATTAAAGGTTTTATAGCAAATCAGTTCTCAAATAATCTGAAAAAGAAAAGTAAAAGAAAAAATATTTACAGTGTGAAAATAGAAAGACTCTATACTCTATGAGTGCAGTATTTACATCAGTGTGAGTTCAGTCAGACAAATTAGCAGCCACAAATCCAACCCAAATGAAATGGTCTGAGCAACCTCCACACTCCTTAAGTTCTGATAAACACACCTCACTAAAAGTAGTAGCAAATATAAAATGGGTTTGCAGACGTCGACTCATAAGCTTGACTTTCCATCAGGTAATTTCCAGTAGTAACTTTTGGTCAAAATTCCAAACCAATATGTTGCCATGGCAAAATTTGTATTCTTTGACAGATCAATTGGTTGGTAGAAACTTCAAACAAATGAGTTGCTATGGCAATAATATCTTAAATATTCCATTTTTAGTATTCGTTGCTATGGCAACAAATATTAAACACTGAATCCTTTATTCTTTGACAATTCAATTACTTGAGTCAAATTCCTAACAAGAATTTTCTATAGCAACAAATATTAAATACTGAATCCTTAGTTCTTTGTCTGTTTGGTAAAAACTCATGGCAATAAATACTGAATCTTGGTCCTTTGGTGCAAGATTCAGTTGTTTGGCGAAGCGACTCGCTAAGCGACTTTGTTGCTATGGTAACAATCACTGGACAGTAACTCTGGTACACTGGTGTTGCGATTGACAGTCTTTGGTTCTGGATGCTGTCCAGCCCTCTACGAGAATCGGTGTCCGAGTGTGAAGGACACGGCCGCCCCGAACAGCAAGGCGTAGCTGTATGTGCTCCCTCTGCTGGCCGAGTTCATGTAGTATTCCGTGTCTGTCTCATTTGCGTCTGCGTGTCCGTGCCCATGCCCGTGGTGCCCGTGTCCATGTCCGTGCCCATAGCCATACCCGTGCCCGTACCCGTGTCCGTACCCATGCCCGTAGCCCCCATGGCCATAGCCATACCCAGGCTGGGACATGGAGCTCAGGCCGTGTCCCAGCACCATCCCGCCCAGAGCCCCGGCTGCAGCCGCCCCTGCTACCTTGCCAGCGCTGGAGCCAGAGGAGGCGTGGCCTCCAGTGTGGACAGGGGCTCTGTGGGTGTTGGCATGGCCCCCTCCTCCCCAGCCTCCCCGGTTGGCTCCTCCTCCTCCCCACCCGCCTCCACCTCGACCCATCCCACCACCCATGCGTCCAAAAGCACCACCCCGACGGGACTCCACGTCAGGAAGCAGTGTTGCCAGGAGCAACAAGCAGACCAGTGATGAGAGGACAACACGCTGGGGCATCATGGCGGGGGAGAAGATCTGGAAAGAGAAGAAGGGTCAAGACACAAAGTCGAAGCTTCTATTTATAAACAAAAGAATGGGCTCAGTCAAGAAAAGCTTATGCTGTTAACAGTGAATGGAAGTCAATGACCATTCGTCAGCATGATGCTAATGACATCATGCTATTAGGCACCTGCGACTTATTTGGTCATTTTTAGGCACGCTAGTGTGTTTGGGCCTACTTTAAAACTTGCATACAACACATATTCAGTACTGTGCAAAATTCTTGAGCCCTTCATTTCTTTATATTTAGACTTGTGTAAAAATATATTGAGTAGATATATACTAATATCGAGAGACTCTGAAAGTCCTCCAGGACGCCTGGAGAACTGTTCCTCAAAATTACATAAAATACAAGAAAGTCTGGATCTTTGGAAGCAAAATATGAAGGGTGACTTTTGCACAGTACTGTATAGTAGCCAGAATGATGGGACCTAAAACCAGTAACTGAATAAAAGGACTGAGGACTAAAAGTGAAAGGTCCAATTTGACCTCATCAGTGACCCCCTGAAGAGGACATGGGTTACAGTTACTGTATAAACAGACACTCTATGGTCCCTATTAGAGAACAGTGGTTCGATACAGAGAGAGTGGGGGCTTGAGGACGCGAGATGAGACCTTCTCACTGTCAGAGGAATTAGGGATCATTGACTTAGCTGCTGCTATTTTGGCTTAAGCAAATTAACAGAAGCCCAAAGCCAATACAGACCCAGCAACCTTTCATACATATAGTGTCCTCCAGAACTGTTTACAAGCATAAAGTCCTTTAAACTGCAAAGACTTTTTCCCATTTTTTTTTTTTTTGTTGCTCAAACACTAGATTTTATACACATAGCTTATCCACATAGTAATGAACTATATGCAGAGTAAATCCACTATATTGACACAGTATACACACAGTATATCTATTTTATTGGAATATGCTCACTGTATATCCATTAAATCGAATTATATACACAGTATATCCACTATTTTTAATTAAATTGTGTTCTGAAAGTTTGTTTAGTAAAACCCAGTTTTGGAAAAAGCACCAACAGTTTGCTAATTTTCCTGCTAAATGTTCCTGGAGCGGAACTGAAAACAACTGCTGTAGATTTTCAGAGCCAAACTAGGACGTCAGTCTCTGCCCTAAACAATGTCAGACATGTAATCTGGCTTAGATGGACGTCTGGCTTTAATAGACAGCCTGTGACTGATCGACTCTGCCTCACCCACCACTGCCTACACACACTGCACACAGTCTCATGTCTGAGGACGTTTCAGCCATTCAGGTCAATGAAACGTCCAGAAGGAGTAAATGAGACGACTGGACTGAGAGGGTCTCTGAATGGTCTAACAGATTATTTGATTGCCTATTAGGAGATCGTTGAACTGTACTGCTGAAGATCTTTGAACAGGCTTGTAGTAGATCATTCAGTTCCTTGAATTGTCTAGTGGTAGATCATCATTAAATAAATATAACTTTAATTTATCTAGCTGTAGATAGTTGAATGGCCAGTTATTAGATGATTGAACTGTCTGTTAATCGATAATTAATTTCTCTAGTAGTAGAGCATTGAATGGTCCAGTATTGCATGGTCCATTATCAGATAATTGAATGGTCACTGAATAATCTGGTAGTAGATCATTGAACGGTATAGTAGTAGATCATTATTTTTTTATCTCGTAGATCATTGAATGGTCCGTTATTTGATCACGGTTTAGTGGTAGATTATCTAAATTCTAATAACAGTAGATAAACACCAGATAAATTATGAGAGTATTTTGTAGCAGTACTGAGATCACCCAGTGGTCTCACTCAGATCTGTGAATTGTGGCATGCTTCTCATGGTCCTGGTCCTGGTATACTGCTCTAACTCCCTCATGTCCCCTCAGGAATGAGTTCATTAGTTGTAAAAGGTGTTTTGGAATTTGAGGAAACTCTGAACTGGGGAGGGCAGGGAGTAATTCGGGACCAGGGCTGAGAACCACAGCTGTAACAGAAGATCACTGACACGTTCATTAAATTGAAACAGTAGATCATTGGTCTAATCACTAAATTGTCTTGTTTACTACACTGCCAGTCAATTAATTAATCTGGATCGCTGACGACATTCATTACTTACAAGCCTTACAAGCCTTCACATCTGGTTATTTTCATTCAGTACAGCCCCATTGGACATTAAAGACATAAGACAGTGCCTTTCTGGCCTGAAATAGTGACGAAATATTGAAGTGTTCTGACATCTATTAAGTTTAAACCAAATAGCATCTCATTTTCACTTTAACAAATCGAGAGAACAAACTAAAACAACGCAACACACTGAAAAAACCCCTCTGATTTTACCTGGGTCACGTATCGTCAGTTTAACAAGAACACATTTTGCCAAAAAAACAATTAAAGCCAAAGTTTGGATGTTGCTGATCTGAACTAAAGATCAGCAATAGTAGCAAATCTGAACTAAATCAGTTTCTAAGCGCTGTTTGTGTCTGGAGCGGTTGTGGTCTAGTGGGTAAAACACCCCTGTGAGTCGGTGGCCCACAAAGTTGCAGGTTCAAACCCCCACTTTCTACCATTGTGTCCTTTTGTAAGACTCTTAACGATGCTCCAAGGGGACCGTCCCTGGAACTAATGATTGTAAGTTACTCTGGATAAGAATACCTATCGGTCTTCTATTCATTTTAACAGTACATTTGAAGCCATAATCTCCACAAAACTCTGCTAAAACATCTCAGGCATCAAGCGGCACAACCATCACCATTTTCTGAAATAACTTTTTGTTTGTGAGGGAGCTCCTAGAGGCAGACGTCTGGTTCCATTCACCCCCACAGTGTATTTCTGACTCCGGAATGGAATGTTTCACAACGAACCCTCACTGAATGACTTTGTTCACATCTTCACCACTTATTTGTGAGGGAATTTCAAAAATCTGGTTGATTTCCTCAGTTTAGGAAAATTTGACTGAGAAGTTCTTTCAAAGAGCAGATTGACTCACCTGAAGAATGAAGGGCTGAATTTAGCACTTTTCCGAGTCGTCTTCTTTCACCCTCTTTCACAGGCTTGAATGAGGTTATCACTTCGAGTCAGAGCAATTTAAACCCCCCTCCAAACACACACACACACACACACACACACACACACACACACACACACACACACAGTATCTCTCAATGTCCAGCTGATCTCTCTGGCTATCTGATTGGCTGAGTGCAGCACACACACACTCACACACACACTCACACAGTCACGTACAGTGTCTCTCAATGACCAGCTGGTTTCTCTGGTGCGCGCACACACACACACACACACACACACACACACACACACACACAGATCAGTGTAGGGGTCAAAGCTTTGTCCGTCTCGAACCTGCCCCTGTGGATAAAAGGAGCCAGGATGTACTTAGGCATTAGAGTCAGTGTTTGGGGTTTAGGCAGAAGCCGAGCCAAGGCATCACGCAGGCATGCTGACTACTGGACTCAAACGTGTCTGGAGAATGACGGATTGACCTGTCGAGTTCTTTTGTAGCAGCTGTTGGCTCTTTGGATGACCTTTAAGGAACGCTGGCAAAAATCCCAACATTATTCTTCCACCCAGGCCTGCGTGACCACTCACATAAACAAAACAACACATAATGTAAACATAATAAACACGACACAACATGTAACCTAATACACAATGTGGCACAACAACATACGCCTAACAGAACATATAAAATAACATGTAACGTGATAAAACAACAAGGAACAATTAAATGGAGAGAAATTTTCACATTGTTCCCACTGTGTGGTGTGGTGTGTTACGTGACTACTTTTATATAACATATAACATGACAACACATAATGTAATAACATGTAACCACACAACATATAACATATGACGTATAACATAAAAAAGTGCAGAACATAATTTAACTTAACAGCATAAAAGAATATATAGCATAATGTGTACAACATGACAGGAAAAAATATAACAACAAATGACGCAACAACATATATGACATATAACGTAACAAAGCAAAGCAGGTTATGTTTCAAGAGCCCCTGCACATAGTGAAAAACCGCATTGTTTTGTTGTGGTTTAAAAAACGCCTAACAATGCCTATTTCTATAGAGTAAACCCTAAATATGCCCCCAAACATGCTCTCATTTTAAACTCATTAACCTTGGAGATATCTTGGAGAAAAATGCACATGCCTGTGCAGATTACACTGAACACCAATAGAACTAGAACATAAACACCATGACAAGTGTGAGAGAGAACGCAATAACACACTGTTCTTCAAGCAAAACGTCATTAATTCTCTTACAGCTTTGAATAGATTTTAGCAACACAGAGTACTGCACCCCTAATCAAAACGCCCCAGTACTGTGCCCACCTCACCCAGAGCTCTGGAGTCGCCCTCACCATACTCCAGCAGCAAACACTCTACAGGGGGGTGACTGGCAGACGAGCTCAACCAAACAAATTACACACAGAAACACACATTAGTTCACTAACTCTACTTGACAAACCTCTACTCCCCCTCTAACACTCACAAAAACACATATAACTGGGCCAACCATGCCGCAAAGGCTCATGGGAGCCAGTCCTGCAGTCCTGGAAGGGGCCAGTCCTGCCCCTTCCTCCTCTCCAGGGTTTATGTTAGGGTGCAGTGTTTAGCAACCCAGCACTTTGCATATCCCAGCACAAAAAATGCAAGGATATGCACCTTTTCCGCGCATGAGTGGGGGGGGATTCCGCAAAAAATTATTAGTTTGGTTCTCAGAAAAAATCTGTGTGAGACAGAATCCGCGACTGCTGATCCACGTAAAACTGAGGGGTAACTGCACACAACATGTAATCAAATTACATATCATTTAAAATAGCATCAAATATAACATATGAAGTAACACATCATAATGTAACATATAACACATAGCATCTATAACAACTAGTGGTAGGCCGTTATCGGCGTTAACGTGCTGCGTTAACATGAGACTCTTATCGGGCGATAAAAAAATAACATCGTTAATCTATTCACAGAGTTGGGTTGGGAGCTGAGTCTATACTACGCAAGCTATGATGACTTTCACCTTGATATTTTAGCGCGGATGTATACC
>JBBJLR010155991.1:0-14860 GCA_037577145.1 Brachypetersius gabonensis
ACACACACACACACACACACACACACACACACACACACACACACACACACACACACACACACACACACACATATATTATATATGTTAATATTATGTTAATATTACAACTCAATGCAGGTTCACGTCTTTGTGATTTAAAGTTTAAATAACTGTTTAAACTTTAAATCACAAAGCCTAATAATAATAATAATAATAATAATTATTATAATAATAATAATAATAACAAGACTGTTGCCACATTGTTGTATAAATCACTATAATTATGTGCATCACTATGTGCATTATTATCTTGCTGTGTTGTGCAAGAGTCTACCATCTACGTGTAGTATCACGTTAAGATTTCTGAATGGGTGCTAAATTATTTCATTATGTGCAATATTTTATTATTTGCGATATACAACGGTGTCAGCATTACTGATTTACTACATACAGTAACGAACTCCTTACTACCATTTGTGTCATTAGTAAAAGTTATCTACAGTACTGGTACTCCAGCATTTGTGTATATAGCATAGTTTATTTCATATTGAGTTTTTATCTACATATTTCTACTGGATTTATTTAGCCTTTATATTATTTTGTATTGCTCTTGTGTATTGTTCTCTGTGTCTCTGTGTTTCTTTGCAGTCATAACATAAGCATACTACTACTACTACTAATAATAATAATATAATATAAATGATGATGATTATTATTTTTTTTATTATCACAGTAGTGTAATGTTAATTAAGACAGTGTGCTTTAATACAGGAAAATAATTGAATGATGGAAATGCATTTGTATGTATTGACATCGATGCGTGCGTGTGTGTGTGTGTGTGCGTGTGTGAGTGTGTGTGTGTGCGTGTGTGTGTGTGTGCGAACCGTAAACGTAATGCCGTAAACGTGTGTGTGATTCTAAATTTGGTCCACGAGGTGGCAGTATTTGAATGAGTAATTTTGTGTCCTTGTACAGTGTTTTCAGACCTTCTTTGTTTTATGTTTTATTTATGTTAGTAGAGAAGAGTTCTAAATGTCAAATTTGCAAACCCCTTCACCAGTAATGGTTTCATTTTCTAATTTTTTTTGTATTTTATAGTTCCTCCAGAGGTTCATTTGTTTGGGGGTTTATGCTGTAATGCTCATTTTACTTAACCTTTCTACATGAGCTCCTCTTAATCCCAGAGAGTCTTTAAATGAGTTTTTTTCGCTGTTTCTGAGCATTTATTATAAATTACACACAGATAATACATACACACATTTAAATCTCTTAGTATTAATAACACCTTGCTGATACGAAGTGATGTGTGACAACAGACGAGGAAATATAAATGAAATAAAACTGAAAACTTGAATTGAACAATTAATTAATCTTGAGTGTCCAGTATATAACTGTCACTGGTTCCATGATATGGATGTGAATAAACCATTTATATCAGTATACAGTATGTGTACCAGTTTGCCACAATGATAATTGATGTTTCAGACTATATATATATATTAAGGCACATTCATTAATTCGTTTCATTAATGTGAAACATGATGCATGTTTAATGAATTCTCCAAAACATATAAAATTATCTTGGAAAGTGGAATATTTTAAAAATGTATTTATATTCAATTCTGTTTCCTGGCATCTCAGTTCAGTTTCAGGTCCCACAGCTGCATGCAATTTTAATTCCAATTTAATGAAGTGAATTGGAATTTATCATGCACTCATAATGATCGTGCATAACTGGACTTTCTGATGGTTGTTGTTACAAATCAGCCTTCCTCACTGATCTGTGGTGATCTAAAAAGCGAAGATATAGGATCTTATTATAATTCATATGTAATATACAGCAAGTCTCACATACACACATATACACACGGAGTGGCTCTATATATATATATGTACGTATCCTCAGGTCACAGGTAGCAGCAGGCATTAAAAGTTATTATGCACCAGAAAATTGCAGTACTGTACTTGGAATACTGCACATGTTGCTCGAGAAATATTGCACATTAGAGAAAAACTGCACTTCTCAGTGCTGTGTGGAAGTGTGTGTGGTAGGCTGCGAGTTGGTTGTAAAGTCTGACAACAGCTGGAAGGAAAGACCTAAGGAAATCTCTCCTTCCCTCACAGTGGGTCCAGCAGCCTGTCACTGAAAGAGCTGCTCAGTGCTGATTAGCCACAATGATTTAGGGCCAGCTGGTTGCCTGGTGGTTAGTGAGTAGTCCGTCAAATTGGAAGGCACCTCTGAGGTATCCTTGAGCAAGGTACCGTCCCCAGGGCACCACGTTGGTGGCCGCCCACTGCTTCACTTGTGTGTCTTGTGCTGTGTGACGATAAGGGGACACTTTACTTCATTCTCGAGTCCCTCACTACCTCCAGTAGGTCTAGGGGGCATCCAGGAACAGAGCTGGTCCTCTGGATCCGTTTCTTTTCGTTCTGTGAAGTTCAAATTTGCTCAGTTCAGTACAATTAAATGAACGGAATTTTAGTTGGGACCCGCTTTTGGGTCACGTGACTATTCAGGCACCAATAGAGGATTGTTGTCAGTGTTTTGGTCATCTGACCACGCGTGAGCCAATAGGAGGCGTCGTTTCTCCAGCAACCCTTCTATGTGATAAACATGTTTGGAGCTGCTGCTTCTGGTCTGATTTCAGTCTGCAGGTGATAAAAACAGGACAAACAGCCAGGTATGTGAAATGCGCCCATGCTTTCTAACGCCAGTGAGGCTAAATAGACCTTTTATCCACATCTAGACTGGCTTATAAAACCTGTAGTCGGGCTAAACTGGGGAAACTGGGTTACAGCTAAGCTTATGTTGCTTCTCCTTTGGGGTGCTCCATACATTTGCGGCATGGGTGCACTGCATTGACCAACATGCCCCGTTTTTCTAATATTCACTCTTTTAAAAATGCTATTTTAATTCTTAAATTTTATTCTTAAGCTCTTTTATCTGTTTTGGCTTGCTGGCTAAGAATGAATGCTGAGCAGTGGCCATAAAGTGAACCAGACAGTAAATGTCAATAAAGATGAATGAAATAAACCCAGACCATGCCTTATAGCATATCAGTTACATGCATTAATGAGACATATAATGTCTAGTTTTAGCTAAATGGGGGGAAAACAAGCTATTTTGCTGCTAATCTGGCTTCTCTACACAGTCTTTCAAGTATAAGATAAGATTATCCTACGTAAACATATGTATGCATGCACACATTGGATATGTGTATGTATATATGGACAAAGTCATTGGGACACATGACCATTACACTAACAGGGACTTTAATGACACTGCATTCAAATACAAAGGGAAGGCTTTGGTCCTCCCTTTGCAGCTATTCCCAATTTGCAAATGTCCGGTTTGTGGGACTAATACAAGTTTATTTGATAAAGATTGATCTTCTTACAGCTTCCACTCTGTGGGAATTTGTGCCCAATCATTCTGTAGTGCATTCATGGGACAGGCACTGATGTTGGATGAGAGTTCAAGTTCATCCCAAAGGTGTTGGATGATCTTGAGGTCTGGGCTCTTTGCGGGCCACTTAAGTTCTTCCACACCAAACTCATCCAACCATGTCTTTATGGAGCTTGCTTTGTGCACTGGGCCACAGTCATGCTGGAATAGAAAAGGTTCTTATTCAAACTGTGTCCACAAAGTCAGAAACATGGTGGTGTCCATAACGTATGCTGAGACATTAAGATTGCCCTTCACTGGAAATAAGGGACCTCCTGAATTCAATAATGAATAATGTGTTCCAATACTTTTGTACATATAGTGTATATACAGATACACATTGAAGTGTCCTCAGTTGCTTGGTTGTAGTAGAGATTGACAAAAAACATTAATAATGCACCAGTGATTGTGAGTGATGGTGAAATGGCAGTGTTATTGTCTAATATTGTGTTTTTGTCCTTATTTAGACAGTGCACCATTGACCTGTTCAGTGGCTACTTATTAAAGTGCTGTTACTGTTCACAGCATACCTGTGTTTACTGACGGTATACTGAGTATACTGAGAGTTTCTTGCAGGTTGCTGTTGCATCTTTTGTCCTCTTTTTGATTGTAGAGTCTGTAGAAATGAGGCTGATGATGAGGCTGCTTTGAATGTATTGATGCAGCTTCATTTAGAAGCAGGAGAGATCAGATGCATGCTCTTACTGGAGCTGTTGATTTAGCCAGACGCTTTGAAAAATCACTTCAAAGTTCACTTCAAAGCACAGCTCCTTTGGGTCAGTCCTCTGTCAGCCCAGAGAACACACGTATAGCTCAAATGAAACAGCGACAGCAGGTGATGTGTATTAGAAAAATACAGCGGAGAACAACTTGCTGCTCCAGCCATCCAATAGCATGAAATGAGAACATGCACAAAGGGGACACTGTCCATATTTTACTTTTTTGAAGCACTGTGTTGCACAATATTTGTCAGTAGTTATCCTGGCCTTTTAATGCATTAGTTAATTGTTACATCCTGTAATTTTGCATCACTAAGATCTCTGAGGCCTAAATATCTTCCACAGAGGAGAAATCGGTGCACAGAGCTTACAGACTGCATTGTGAATACCTGAGGAACAGGTTTATTAACAAAGAAATAAAACATGCATAGAAATGAAAAGGCGTAACATGTAAAAACATTACACTGTAGTTTATATGATGTGTGTTCTAATATCTAACACTGATACTGATGTCACAGTATGCTAATTAGATCAATCATAATGAGTTTCTTGCTCAGTGCTTTGAACATCCTGACCAATCATAGTGAGTGTATGGTTGTTTTGATGAAATGTAAACTATATTTTGTCCAAATAATGCAGGTTGATCTTTAGCTATGAGTCATGTCAATCTTTAGCCATTCTTAATGTATTTTTTTGTGTATATTATAAACACATATTGCAATGCCTGGGATTTGAATCAGTATTTTAGTATTCTGTTCATATTATGGCTAGCCCTTCACTTTCTTTACATATACTGTACACATGCCATTACATTATTGATCATAATTTCTAATTAGTTTTTCTTTACTTGATTATCTTGGCTAGGGTGTTTATTGCGCACGAATACTGTAATGGGAGTAAATTTGACTTTTTTTTGTCTTTTTCTACTTACAAACAATGATTTCTGTTTGAATAATTTAAAACTTTGAATTGATTTTTCTAATATAAATAACAATTATCATTACCAGAAAACTGTATGATTTAAAGAGAAGTCTGTATGTTTTTCTACCAACATTTTTATTGGCTACAGTGCTTTTATGTAAGCATGACCCAAAAACATTGTGATTTTCATATTGACCTTTTTTGCATATTGCATGATACCAATATTAAGATCAACGAATGACATGTTGTTCAACCCTATAGCTTTTGGATGACTTCTTCGCTCCAAAAGTGTCAGATTGAAAGCGGACAAGGAGGAAGTGTATGTTACAATGTAAATGAGTCTGAAAAGGCTTCTCACCTGCTGTCCTCTCACTTTACAGCATAAATTAATCACAGCATATCCAGTGAATGTTCAAATAATTGAACATTCTGCTGCCAACCCATAGCTAGGTGTGTTGTAAAAACAGTCCTTGTCTGCTGTTGGCATTATTCTTGATTGAATCGAACAGAAAGGTTAGATTTCGTCTCTTTCTTATGTAATGTGATACGCATAAAACAAGCCGATGAATGATCTAGAGGCCCAGATTTAGAGCAGGTCATATATGGCCACCAGTCTTACTTGAGGTGAAATATAGAAAGAGCCATGGTCAGTCTGGAAATGTGAGGAATGGTATGTACATATATAGGCACTCAATTGGAAAGCCCTCCACCTCGCTAGCAGGCAGTTAGTTGATGCACAGTTTGTTCTGCTGCTGTACCAAGAAAGGCCCAGCACACTTTGGTGGTCCCTTTTAATTAATGGACAAAGAGGGGGCCTTATAAACTGGCTGTAGTGTGTTCTCTTATGCGGTTTATGTGTCTGATAAAAAAATTTATGAAAGTTGGCGCAAATCGGTGTAACTAAGTCATGTGCAACTCATTGTAATCTAAATACATCGTGTAGGTGAAAACCTTGTAGGTGTTGAGACTACAGAGGGCATGAAGGGTGAGCTCAATAATTGATGACACTTGCTTCTTTCCTGTGAAACAGGATTCTTGGTTACGTAAGTTGACTAAGCTCAACAAAAGATAGAAATGAGAAACATTCTGGGGGGCATCCTGGGACTGCAGGAGAGCTGCAGGAGAGAAGCTCTAATGTCAATTGAACCAAGCACAGTTTCAACATTGTGTTTAATGTCGCAAAAATAAAGCATTTTTTTATTTACTTTCAATTATTAGTCTGACAAAATGCTAGCTAGTTATCTTAATATTTTCAATGCAAGTCAAAGTAAGCAAAGTTTCTCTTTTCATACATATGAAGTTCCCTCGACATGAATAAATAGTTATAAACATGGTCTTTAAAAGGAGACCCCAATGCTGGCTACTGAAATGGCCACTGTGTCTCAGACTGAGAAAGCGGAGAATACCTGACATAAGCCAAAATGCAGGAAATAAAGCAGTACCTGGTGCTATGACTTCACATGCATGGGAACTAAAAACTATTAATCCGTTGCTTGAAGACAGCGAGGGACTCTTCAGATCTGATCGCAAGAGGGAGTTTGTTCCACCACTGGCCAAGACCGAAAAGAGTCTTGATGCATGTCTTCCTCTTCTTTTGAGCAACGGAGGTTCGAGATGAGCAGCGCTAGATGCTCTGAGAGGATAAGAAGTGACACGCTGCTTGATCAGTGCTGATAAGTAAGGAGATGCAAGTCCATTCTTGATCTTGAAAGCAAGTGTTAAGGTTTTGAACTTAATGCAAGCGGCCACAGGGAGCCAGTGAAGGTTCCTTAGTAAAGGCGTGATGTGTGAGAATTTTGGAACATTGAAGATTAACCTCACAGCTGCATTCTGAATCAGCTGAAGTGGTTTAGTTACCTTCACTGTCAGTAGAGAGTTGTAGTAGTCCAGTTTAGAGATGACCAGAGACTGGGCAAGTAACTGCGTAGCTTCAGTGATGAGCGAGGGTTTGATTTGACCGATGTTATAAAGAAGGTATCATCTTAGTATGATCTTATTCAGTTAGTCACAATTTTTTTTAGTATTTTCAGTTTATGATGTTGTTATGACATGCTCATGCAAAATTCAATTGGCTGCACAGATTATTGTTTAATATTTAAACCTTCGAAACTTCTCATGCACCGCAGAGGCTTTTCGGTCAGTTGCATTGGTTGCACCAGGATGGAAACCCTTGGTCTATAATTACCCCAAATTACCTCGGGATTTGTCAAGATTTTTTTTGTGTGTAGACATATGAGCAAAAACAATTGCTTTATCACCAAGATATGTAATGTGTCTCTGTGATTATATATGACAGACCTAAACTACCTTTTATTGTCTTTTTATTGTGGCTGGATGGCTCTGACTGTACACTATCAGGACAGTTTGTAGATGAGTTCATGTAATGTGCCAGCAAAATCTCTTGAGTGGTGTAACATGAATGTGTTTCAGCTCATAACCAGAAAGAGTGGGATTCAGTTATTACACTTCATTATACTTAATTAATTTTTTTTTTACATAAGAAACATCCATATCTCCACTTATTACACCCATCAACCACAACTCAGT
Source organism: Brachypetersius gabonensis (assembly GCA_037577145.1). NCBI lineage: Eukaryota > Metazoa > Chordata > Actinopteri > Characiformes > Alestidae > Brachypetersius > Brachypetersius gabonensis. The sequence continues at coordinate 7,612 of JBBJLR010155991.1, forward strand.
AAATGGGGTATGGTGTCCACACGTCTTGGCTTTTGTCTGGGAAAAAAAAGTGTGGGTGGGGGGTGAAATGATTTTGAAAAGTGGGAGGATATGCTACTATAATGGTTCAGGCCTCAATGATACCTACCAAAAGTGGTCTAAAGAAGGACAACCAGTTAACTGGTGACACTATCACTATATCTCTGCCTTCCTATTTTGTACCTATTCAACCTCCATGAATCAATTAGATTATTTTAGTTTACAATTATTTTTGCCAATTCAATTTGCGCTCTATTTGTATAGCAGTTTTGATTACTCCTTTACAAAAAAACAAAATACAAAAAGGGACACCATCCTAGTCTTGACACCAGACACCAAAACAATAACACAACAAAAGCATAATCATAAGCATAACCTAATCATTCGTCAGAGGTATTAACTAGGTATGCACCGAATATTCGACCACCGAAAATTTTTGCCCAAAAAAAAGCATTTTCGGTTTCGGCCTAAATTGTTTTCTAACCCAGCTGAAACAGTGATAACGCAATTAACAACCGCAACCTGCATGCGCCAGATTGGATTAGAGTCAACATGTCTGCCCAGTGGGTGCATTTTGATATATCTAAGAAAGACACACAGAAAGCCGTTTGTATAGCGCACAATGCCGGAATTTATAGAGGGGGGTGCATCCACAAAGACTTTCTCAACGTCGGGATTCTTTTATCATATAGAATTGAAACATCCCGATCGCCATGCAGAGTATAAAGCACTGAAGAAGCAGAACCCTTTGAGCACACCCACTCCGTCTGTGTTTTTGAAAAGGCAAGAAAGTTTTTCAGTGATTACGGTTAATATATGGACTGTGCCAGTCTTTGTTCTAATACACTATTTTGTTTTAGTCTTGCAGAGAACAGTTTTTAAAGCAGTTGTTCTGAAAGCACTTTGTTCAGAATATTAAAATGCGCTTGAATTCACTTGTTTTATGAGAAAATATATTGTATAATATTTCAGCTATCTTGTTTTAGGCTGTTCATGAGTGGGGCCAAATAGAATATTTTATTTCAAATGTTATTTTATATTGTGCATTGTTTGATTGCTAAATAAATATGTTCATAGTTTTGTAACAGATTTATTGTTTTAATAATTTAGTAATAATAATTTCTTGTTTCGGTTTTCAGCCAAGTGTTTCCTCATTTTTGGTTTTCGGTTTCGGACAAAAAAAATAATGTCAGTGCATCCCTAGTGTTAACCAAGGAAAACTATTGACCCAAAATGAACACAATGCATTTCATTTTTTCATAATATATAATAAAAACAAAACATCAAGCTGTTTTGGGATGATTTGTTACACTAGTAGATTGCGTGAGACTTTTATTTGGACCAAAATGAGTGCATAAATCATTATAATTGTAATTGTCTGAAACTGACTAAACAAAAAAGCCATACGTTGTGATGTGTTTTTGCCCCCTGATGATTCACTTTAATAGTCATGGTGGATCTTTATGCAGTGTGCTCGTCCCATGGGTGCTGCAGCCATCAGATTTAGTGTGTTTGTCACTGCTTCACAGGTTTTCTTCTCCCTGAGGGTGCTGTGCTCTGGGCAACAGCACTATACTGTTTACTCTGACTGCCTTTCAGGTTTCGTATGTGTGTGTTCTGACTCCATGTTTGTTTCTGCCTCCTCCCAGGTTCTGCCATGGCAGCCGGTGTCAGTCTGCTGAGTGACCTGCCCTTCTCCAACACCAGCGGCGGCGGCGGCAGTGCAGGGAAAGGAGGACATATCAACAGTGACATGGAGCCAGGTAGGGCATACGGCACTGCAAAACTGACATCTTGCCTGGCAATATATTCTGAGATAATTCAGCCTGTTTGTTAACATTGTTTCCTAGGTTAAGTAACAGTATAAATCTCTCAATTTCAGTTCTTCTCAAAAATAAGACTAAATACACAAATGTAGCAATTTTTCAAAATAAGAAAAAAATCCCTTTCAGTTTATTTGGGCTAAAAATAACAGAATATTGTAAGAATTAATTATAATGTATTCCAGTATTCCAAAACTGATGCTGTTCAAGTGGGTCACTGGGTTTTTACGCCTTCATTTTTAAGTCAGTATCATTATATTTATCTTTATACAATACTGTGCAAATGTCTTACAATACTTTGCCAACTGTTTAAAGTTATTTATCTAAGCAGTAAGGGACTTTCTGCCAGCAAATACACAAATGAACTATAATATAATACTGGGCGTTCATGTGGAGAGGTCTGTGAATGATTAACCAGTATAAATATGATATAAATTTCGGTGCTTTTTATTTTAACAGCAGGTGTATTCTAGCAACCATTGTTTAGGGCTTAGTTACCAGAGGATGCAGGAGGTTTACTTTATTGTTTTCATTCTTCTGTTTATAGAGAGAATTTCACCATTAATAAACACAATCATAACCATGTGGAGTACTTTATATCACTTATATTTCTACATATTTGATGTCTAATTTAGCCCTTATGAAAACAAACTATGACAAGAGACTCATGTTCATCACTGTTATTTTCTTGTTTTTTCCCCCAGAGTTCATCTAATATTGCTTTTATTACTGTGTCTTTAGGTCTTGTACATGTACATGACTTCTGGTTCGTTGCCCAATCTGATGCTGAAGTACAGAGCAAATGGTGGCAGTTCACCATGATATTGGCTGTTTAAGCCTTAGAATAGTAAATCACTACTAACCCCCTCCCCCCCCTCCAAAATAGTAACTTCACAGGAGAATTTTTTTATTTCTAATCGAAGTTAGTAAGAAGGGTTTTAAAATGAGTCATTTTGGAGCCTTTCTGGTTCTTTTATCATGATAGTCTCACACAATATAAAAGACAGAAACCTGCCTGAACTACTCCTAGTTATGAAAATAATATTTCAAACACAATGAAGGACGATTTTATATGAAGGTATAGGTTATGAATGTACGTCATAGCATTTTTCCATATGTACAAATGGGAAAATTGCATCGGGCTGTGTTTGGGGTGGCTTGTGAAGGTGGATGCAAGAATAAAAAGCCTAATGCATTTCATAAGCCTTTTGAAATGTTGCGCTGACTGATGGACGCGATTACTGATTTCCTTCTCAGGTAGCGCCTCACTTCGTGGTCGGCGTTACGTAAATCACTCGCTTTCAAAGCTCTAAATGGAATACATTAGCAGCCAAGGGGTAATTGGAGACTCATTTCTTGCTTTTGTGTGATTGCTTTGCTGTGTTATGCAACCAAGATCCTATTCGCCTAGTGAGAGAGAATGGATCATCTTTTTTTTTTTCTTTCTTTTTTTTCCACATCAGGCCACCTTGCCTGCACCTGAGACAGCAAACCTCTGCCCAGCCTCCCACAGAACTGGGCGCTGGTCGCCATGGAGACTGCTTCCAGCGTAGCTGATAAATCGATGGCAGTTGCCTTGACCTGTCAGGCTTCTTTTCCTTTGAGCTATAATTGTACCGCAGTTTACCCATGGTCTCTCTCATATGGAAATCTCGTATCTCCAAAATGGTAACGTCACAGGGTAGGACAGACATTTATAGCCTATTTTTTTTTTCCTAATTTAAAAAAATCTTAAATGTAATTTTGTACTGTTTTTGTTAGTCCAAACGTCATGAAGTGTTCCAACAATGAGGAAGGAACTATTGCCATTTTCAACATTAAGACAAAAATATGTTTTCCTTTCCATGCTAAGTACAATGTAGTGTTGGGAGCTCTTCCCAAGGACCTTGGATTTTTTTTGTGCCAGGTAATGATGTTATGCATTGTTACCCTCCAGCATTGCACACTGAACATTGTTGCCCAACACTGAGCAGGTCTGGGTGCTTAGTGGAAGCAGTGGAGAAATATAGAAGGAATTTGGATGCTCTTTGCTCAACATGGTTATGGACAGTGGCAGGAAATGCTCAGCTTATCAAGTGCTGCTGAATGTCCTGGGTGGGCGGCGGAGCTCAGCGCTGGAAGTGCTGTCCTCATCCTCTCAGAGGGTCATAGTGGCAGTCGGTGTGGCTGTTATGCCGGATCTCAACGGACACATATGTAATTCTACTGTCTTGATATTACACTTTATACTATAAATAACAGTTGCTAAATGGTCCTTTGTGTAGTGCAGACTCTTTTGTGGCTCCCTGCTTGTGGAATGAACAGCCAAAGGTCATCAGAGCAGCAGAATATCTCTCTTTCTTCAAAAACCACCTGAAGTCTCATTTGTTCAGAGAGCATCTCCTCTTCTGTCTCTCCTCCACTGTCTTGCATTACTCCTACATGAACATTTAGCACTTAATACGTTCTTGTGGTTCTCACGCTGTTCTGAAACCTGCTTTGGATAAGCGTCTGCCAAAGGAATGTAATGTAAATGCAATGTTAAGTCATAAAAGTCCAATCTTGTATACCATTTTAAAAGGGTAACCTGGTCCTCCAAATGTTCTTTACACTTTCAAACTTGCATGAAAAGGTTCTTTAGCAAACCAGAAGTGTCTTGTGTATGCATTTGCTAGAAAAGTATCTGTTCTGTCTGGTCAGTTTTGCATTTCATCTGAGCAAGTTATTGAATCCTTTTTATTCATTAAAATGCCCTTACATGTCTTTTGACTGTCGGGTTGTGATTCCTGAGATGCAGATTGGTTTTCTGTGCAATGATCTCCATGTAAAGCTGGTGTTTGTTGCTCCTGAAGCTAATGTTACCGCCTTAAGTTACCTCTCTTTCTTCTTCATTTAATCTGTCTGCGGGAACGGTGTGGACATTTATTACACAGTTAATTAATTACTGTTCTGGTGGATATCTTTTATTGTCATTTTATTAAACTGATGTGACAATATGTCTAATTGAATGCTGTATCTTTGGAGACGGCAGTGCAGATGCTGGTTTTGTAGGTGTTGAGGTGTTGAGAGGCAGAGTCAGATTTCAGTTCCTATACGGACGCAGTGCTAAGAAGTTCCATTAAGTTAATCTGTACTTAAGTTGGAAGTAGAGACCTATTGTTTCACCAAACCAAGACAACTACCTAATCTCACCGGTGTTAAGGCATGTTTAATGTCCTGTGAAGTTGCTTGGTGCTGACTACTAGCTTGGGTTTCAACATGGTGACTTTAGGCTCATGTGCAGCTACTAACATCCCATTTTAATATTAGTCCTTTTTTATAGAGATCTGTGTAAGCAATTGAATGCCGGTGTCAGCAATTAGGGTGTTCTGAAGTAGCTAGATTCACTTATTAAAGGGTGTCTGGATTCTGTTGGACACATAATGAACCCTTTCCCATCTAGGCTGTAATATTTCAGTTTACACAATACAATAAAATACCAGTTATTAATATGACATGTGATGGCTACGTTTTGAAGAGTACTGAATGTTAAAAAGACTGTGTTCTGCTCTTTCTCTGTCTGAAGTCAGTGTAAGGGTCCCCACCGCAAAATATACCAAGGTGGGGGAGACGCTGAGGCATGTTATCCCAGGACACATGCAGTGCTCTATGACATGCGGAGGACGAGCCTGCAAGTACGAAAACCCGTCTCGCTGGAGCGACAAGGAACAAGCTATCAAAGGCCTGTACTCCTCATGGTAAGTTTTTTCTCATCTCATCCAGAAGCAAAGCAAACATTAGGTGCTGCTCGGACTGAGCCATCGGATCAGTGTGTAAACACTAATGAATGAATTGTGTGGTTTGCCGGGTCGATATAGTGTCAGGCATCTGATATTTAAACAATCTGATTTCTGATCTAACCTCTGCTATTGCTTCATTATACACTATATGAACAAAAATATTGGGACACACCTGTTTTTCAGGGTTTGGGCTGGGTCCTTTACTTCCAGTGAAGGACCATCTTAATGCTTCAGCACACCAAGGCATTTTAGACAACACCAACACAGTTTGGGGAAGAACCCTTTCTATTCCAGCATGACTGTGCCCCAATGCACAAAGCACACAAAGCCAGGCCTTCTCATCTAACATCAGTGTCTGACCTCATAAATGCTCTACAGGATGAATGGGCACAGATTCCCACAGAAATTCCAAAACCTCATGGAAAGCCTTCTAGCTGCAAAGGGGAACATATTAAAATTACAGACTGTACACAAAAAAAATTGAAAATTGAACCATAACATTAGCTACTTTTATAAACCATTTGAAAAATAGCCCTGGTAGGGTTGGCTTTGCTTCCTTGAAAAAATAAATTATTTGAAGAACTGTTTATTGATCATAGGTCTCTCTTTTTTTCTTCATGTCAGGATAACAGACAACTTATTAGCCATGGCAAGGCCATCAACAGAAAATATTGAGAAATACAACATCATCGACCAGTTTCTGGGGTAAGTCACACACCTGAAGATGTGTCTGCCAGTCACAGAGTGATCAGTGACTATATTTTTACCACAATCAAGTAATTATGTACATGTAAATTATAACAGCAAACATTTAATTTGTCTTCATATGTATGAAATTTGTAACTGACAGCTGTGAGATGGTGAGGTCATGCTGGTGTGGGTTTCTGCACACGGAATCGATTTGAGACCTAAAAGCTTCCCCTTGTGGAGAAACATAGCTTCATAATATTGTATGGAGACCATGTCCTCCATTTACAGAATATACATTTTCTGTAAAGCATGCAAGTATTATCTGTATTCCACTTTCTGAGTACAGTAAATATTTCTTCCAGGCACAGTTTTGTATTTTTTTTATGATTTTGAATTGTGCCAACAAGTTTTGTTGAAGGTTTCATTATTCATTGAATGATTTCCTAAAGATTAGTAACTAGTAATTAGGAAGGCAGCCATTTCCTCCCCTGCACACACCACATCACCTTGTAATGCTTGTAAGTAAATAACACTGAAGAGTGGTTTTGTTGACACTTGACTCTTCCTAGGTGTGGTATAAAGAGTGTAATTAACCTGCAGCGCCCAGGAGAGCATGCCAGCTGTGGTTATCCTCTGGAGCCAGAGAGCGGATTCAGCTACCGGCCTGAGGTGTTCATGGAGTCAGGGAGTGAGTTAAAGACACACACACACACACACGTACACACACACGTACACACACACACACACACACACACGCAAGCACGTACACACACACATGCACGCACGCACGTATACACACACACACACACACACACACATACGCACACACACACACGCACACACACACACACACACACACACGTACACACACACACGCACGCACGCACGTACACACACACACACGTACACACGCACGCACGCACGTACACGCACACATGCACGCACGCACGCACGCACGTA
>JBBJLR010156050.1:0-14853 GCA_037577145.1 Brachypetersius gabonensis
GAAGAACCAGGAGCAGATGATTCCAGATGATCAGGCAGTGATCAGTATACTGGTGGTGCTGAATGCTGAGTGGTTGGTTCTTTTTAATGAGTCGGATCATTTGGGTCAGATCACTAAAAAGATCCAGTTTCTTTGGCTCCCAAACACATAGACAGACAGTGTAGACACCACATTCCCAGTGTTCCCAGTTCACGATACGTCAGCGTTTCCGCTATACTGCGAATGGCGAAAGCACCATGTATGTTAAGTGGTTGAAGTGGTTTTCTGATGAACACAATAAGACCAAAATTCCAAACTGTGGCCCGGACAAACTGATCAATCAGAGATACACTGACTGCTTGTCCTGATGTTGACTGTCGGATAACACGCTCCGCTACTTTGGCCACCTTGACTGTCCCCTGAGAAGACACTGTGTTTTAATGACCGCTAGTGGTAGCATTGATCATATGATGCCGGTTCAGCATCTGTTACCAAACAAGCATTTTTCCATTATAAAGTCCCGTATTATAGTGCTTACGTTTAGCCAAAACATTGTTTGGAGGCTGTCTTGAACCCGGGGATGCAGAGCTTTGCTAGCTTAGCTAAGGTTAAGATTTATAAACTGAGGTGGATTTCTTTAGGAAACCTCCAGAGTTTGAGAAAAGTTAACTAAAGAGCTAACAACAATCTTAATAGTTAGTGCCAACGTTTGGCCAAAACTGACTTGAACACAGGAATGCATAGCTTTGCTAGCTTAGCCTGGTTTAGCTGAGGTTTATAAAATGGGATTTTAAAACGGCCAAATATATTAAAAACAAATATTTATCCTTACCTATGAAATGTAATGCCTCAGGATTTGTTTTGGAGCATACAGCCCCAAGCAGAACATGCATTAGGGATCTTCATCAACTACTCTAGTAATATTCTATGAGATCTGTCTATTAATATATATTTTTTATTTATATCAATTTTGACACAGATTATGGCTCCTAAAAATGATTTGGCTCCCAAATATTTTAGGTTTAAAAAATATTTAAACATATAAGTTTTTTAAACGGTTTTTTAAATAAAAGGTTTTTAAACAAAAAAGGGTTTTTGTTTAGTGTGAAGCCCTGAACACTCTCACTTTCGATTTTTTACAGAAGCAATTGATTAGAGCCCTGTTCTCCTAATCAGAAGGTGAATATGGAGAAATGAGCTGTAAGGCTGAGGGTCGTTGGAGAAATGCAAGGAATTTTAAGAGATTGTAGTGTTGCAAATGTAAACAGAGTCCGCTCACATAACTGAAACCTGAACCCGACCGAACGGAACCGAACCGGATAGAACTTAATCGAACGGAACACTACTGGACCGAACTGAATGGACAAGACTTTCTAAAGCGGTTTTAACTCCGTGTTTAGTGTTTAAATTACTCACCCTTGTGGATCTTTCCTGCTGCGCTGCTCCTCAGATTATCGAGAAAACGAAAGTAAAAGTGTCCGAGCCTCCGATTCTCTGGTAGCGTTTTCACATCGCAGCCACACCCCTTGTTTGCAGTAGAGTGTTAAAGGTCTTGATTTCTCCATATTCCGCTTTGAATCTCATTATTAGTGTAAAAATCCTATTTTCTGTCAGACTGTCTGATCTAAATGAAAGAAATGTGAACAAATGTGTTACTGACAGACTGCAAAGATGCAAGGAGCCTAGATAAAGGAGTTCCAACCACTCAACATTCAGCACCACCAGTATACTGATCACCGCCTGATCATCTGGGATCATCTGCTCCTCTTTCTTCACTGGTTCAGGTCTTTTAGATGTTAGATGTTCTCGGTTCTGCTTGGAAATGAGTCTTTGAAAGTCCTTCAGGAAGCCTGGAGAACTGTTCCTCAGGACTTTGAGGATTTTTAATTAATACTTTACCTTTGATTATATTAACGAGTAATCAAAAGTAAGGATGGCAGGGAGGTGTCTCTTGTTGAAGAAAGATTGGGGAGATGTGCTATTGGTGAAAGGAAAGAAAAAGTGGTGGTGGGGTGGGGAGGGGTGTGTCCTGTTGAAGAAAGGTGGGGGGCGTAGTTTGCCCTCTGGCTCACAGTCTAGTTCTGAGTCAGGCTACTCAAATTACCACAAAAAATAAAAATAAAAAAAGAGAGACGTTTCATTTTGTTAGCCTAAGTTGTACAGCTCATGAAATTGTTTAGGTTTAATTTTTGATTGATTTGTCAGGTTTTATTCTAACATAACATTAAGCAAGAACGATTATTTGTTTGATATTTTATGTCATCTTTTGAAAAATATATTAAAAAAATCCTGATGCTTGGCATTTTTGTGAGAGCCTAACATAATTTATGCTGCTAATTATTCAAATAAACTATATGGTCAAAAGTATTGGGATGCCTGACCATCCCACCTCCTCGCTTTGCGCACTGGGACCCAGTTCTTCCACAAGAACTGGTCAGCTGGAGTGTTAAGATCGTTCTTCACTAGAAGTAAGGGGCCCAAAGCCTGAAAAACGGTTATGTCTTAATATTTTTGTCCATATTGTCTGTATTGACGTATTTCTAAACAGAGACGTTCACTTCTCTTCTTCAGACACTAGAGGACACCAAAGAGCTGTGGTTCTGCTTTGATCAACGTGTTTGAATAATTTGGGATTACTGTATTATTATTATTATTATTATTATTATTAGTAGTAGTAGTAGTAGAAGTAGTAGTATTATAGGTAAGATAAGACAAAATTTATTAGCACCAAAGTGGGAAATTTGCAGTATTATGGCAGAAAGTGGACACAACAAAGGTAAAAGCAGCAAAACAATAGAGCAAAAACTATACATCAGTACAGTATAAAAGAACACTATACAAACTGTCTAGAAATATACACATGGACATGTGTGTTGAAATATATACATCTATATTTGTGTTTATGTATATGTAAACTTAGATAAGTGTATGTATGTATGTATGTATGTATGCATGTGTGTATCTACACCTTGACTACTGACAAAAACAATAGTAATGCTTCAGATGAATTGCGCATTATAAACTGTACATTTCACCCAGTAATGATATTCCACTCCAAAACGTGTGCATGTTGTATCAGAAAACAGATGCCATATGAAACAATCTGCCAAAATTGTTCAAAATAATAATTGTATTTTTTGTGAAAATAGTCTGTAAAAGACTTGAGCAAAAAATATAAAAGGCAATAAAAACATTATGGATTCATTTGCATCATTAATTTGCAAACAGCGCGTGCCATTATGAGGAAGGAAGTTTGTAAATTATTTCCCTGAAGTTCTTGGTACCCAGATTTTTACGGTGTCGCTCTATTGTTTATTGTCTATGGATTTATTTTCTTTATGATCTAATCATCTTTTCTTCTTCCTGTTGCCCTGAGCATGTTAATGAAGCAGGATTTTCTCTCTGGATAAATAAAATTCTTTATTTATCTTATTTCCTTCCTGGTAGTGTTTCACCTCCAGTGAAATCTCAGAGTGTTTCTGAGGTTGTTGTTTTCTGCTCTGAGGAGGAAGCCAGGCTGATTTCTGGAACCTGATTTTTATGATTTTTATGATATTTGATATTTTATAATAATTAATAAGAAAGGTTCCTGTGGTCCCTGCAGGCCCCGCCCCCGACCGCAGGTCTCGCGAGAGCGCTGTGGAGTATAAATGTGTCGCGAGAGCCAGCGTCCTGGTGTTCGTCCTCAGTGCAGGATAACAGAAACAGCTTCTCTTGCGCTCTCTCTCTCGTTTTATCTCATTTCCTCTCTTCGACCAGAGCCAACAGGTCAACCAGACCTCCTCTCCTGCCTTAGACTCTCCCCCGGGTCACCGTGCTGTCTGCTCCGGAGGCGGTGTGTTGTGTGAGTGTTTTATTCTGTTTCTTTCTGGGGATTTTAGCTGTTAGCCGGTTAGCTGTAGAGGAGGCCGGTCAGAGCAGTAGGTGAGTGTCTGTGTGAGAGAGAGTGAGTGAATAAGTGAGTTTCTGTGTGAATTAGAGCGTGTGTATATATATATAAAATGTGTGTGTGTGCATAACTGTAACTCTGTACTGATACTCTAGATATTGTTTTGTGCTCTGAGGGCAGAATCCTTTTGATTCACCTTCAACATGAATTGACCCCAATTTATGATCTTTATTTACAAAGTCACTGCTGTAACTATTCATTGTATTTGTTGTAATTATCGTAATAGGTAAGCATACTTTATGATTATGTTATGATTGTTGTTATATGTAATAGTAGTAACAGTATTGTTAATTGTGGTGGTGATGGTGATGATGATAAAGTTTAACTTTATTATCAGTAGTAGCCTAATAGTGTTGTTACATTTTTGTTGTGTGTACAAACACAACAAACATTCACACAATACAAGATGCCAGAATTTTGTTCCGTAACAGACGTTTTTTATTTTAGTAGCAGTAGTGTTGTAATTTGTTTTTGTGTATACAGCTACAAATATGATGAGTGTGAGCGTGTATGATGAGTGTGAGATCAGACAACAGAGATCAGTCTGTCTGTTGCGTGTGAGGTTTTTAATGGATTTTTAATGGAGCGTCTAAACTCGGTCAGAGGCTGTGTGTTTCTTAACCTCTTATCTGAACCTCTTTATTCATTCACTGCATTTTTTGTTGCATCAAAAAGTGATGTTGAATAAAATGTAACATTTCCCAGAAAAGAGATAAACAAGGTAAACGTAAGTTTATTACACCGGTATTAAAGGTGAGTTACCTGAATGGTGATTGTGGCACGGTTGCTGTGACGACACCTGTACTGTGGCGGATCTGTGACAGCTGGGTGTGTTTTAAATCCTCCTGAAAGAGGCGATTATGAGGCGTGAAGGGCGTGTCGGGCTTTTAGGTGATTTTCTTTCTGTATTCTGCTGTAAAAGCGAGCTCTGTCATTATCTGATAGACAGAACCTGCTCAAATTCGTCACTTTAACAGGTCACATGCTAGAACGGTCCCATTAAAGAGCCTGTATCTTGCTTTCCTCACTTTCATCCCTTTAAATTTTATGACATTACACAGGTTCCAAAACAGTCATTAGCTGTTAATGGCAGGAACCGATTTGGTTCTGTTGATGTCTCTGTCCACTTGACTCCTCTGATTCACCTGGTGGCGCGTGAAACAAAAGATCTTAACCTCTAAGAATGGAAACGGAATTTTATTTATTGATGAGGCCGTTATGGATTTTCCTCATCAGTCTGATTCTTTATTCATTCTTATTTAACCCCTGATTTCACATCTAACATTTATGAGGCTGTGGTGGATCTGAAAACAGTCGTTAGGACAGAAAGGATGGAAACTGGTTAGATTTTTTTAGGTTCGTCAGTTCCTTTATTGGTTCCTGATTTGTTTTCTTAACAGTGTAGTATATCTGTAACATCTAAATTTGTAAAAAATAATTTCTTTTTAAATTATATAAACTGATAAAACTAATACAATAAGAAATACAAAAAATAAGATCCGTATCATTCCCTTAAAGTGTGTGAATAAATGATGACGCTCCTTGTCAAAAGGGTTCATGGGTTCAAAGTGAATGTAAAACTTCCCTCAGAAAAATGAATAGAGAATGTTTATACGTCATTCATTTGTATTTTATTAGGCAAAGTAAACTTTGTCATCTCAGCTATAAACAGTGAGACAAGGCTGTGCGGCTCCAAAGTACAAAGACACCCAGAGAACGCCTGTTTAAATAAACTATAAATATAAACTCTAAACTAGAAGTGAAAATGTGCAGTTTAGTAATAAAGGTATGCTTAATGTCCAGCAGTCCGGCTCGTAGGCTATATCCTCCAGCCCCATTCGGTCTGACGGTGGCGGTGTTTGCGGTTGTGGACGTGCCTGACGTGCCGTCGGGTCCTGCAGCAGAGCACTGGAGCGCGTCAGATCCGTATCATTCCTGGAATTTGTTTTGCTGTTGAAAGATGTTTCAGTTTATCTCTGATGTTTCCACCTGGACTGGAAACGAACATTTCACACACCGGATGGCGCTGTTCTCGCTGAGAACGCTGAGCTTTAAACTGTCCGAAAACTGTTGAAAACCGTAGATGAGCCTGATGAACTGGAAAATTCTGTAATGATTTCCCAGCCTCTTTTACTCTTTAAAATAAAGCGGCTGTTCACTCTTACCATGCGTTTAAGACTGATGTATGTAAACGAGCTCAATTTCGATTGGATCCTTTAAGAACAGTCGGTGGTGAAACACTAATTTGAGGCAAAACATTGAGTTGACATTTGTGACCTCACAAAAAGCCACTTAAACAGTCTCTTTTTGCCGCTTAATTTACACAAATGGAAAACTTATTTCAGTTGTTTAAGTTTCACTTATTTAAGTTTTTATTTTACCCTTACACATTTTTTTCTCAAGTTGTATAGTACCGGATATTAGAGGAAAATATGAAAGTGAGTAAATGTTAAATAACGTTTAAAATGTTTTTGTTGTTTGTTGGTCAACAGCGTAGTCGTGTGGCTTTAGGCTCATTTTAGTTTTTTCCCCATAGGAAACTGAGAGATCGCGTTCATCTTTGTGTAGCTTTAGGAATTTCTGTTTAGTCAATTATTTCGTTACTGTCATGGAGACGACGATGTGTTACTATGGCGATATTTCCTCCGTGATACAATATTATTGGTCCTACCACCGTCAGTCAGACGTTCCATACAGGAGCATCTCGAACTCTGACCTCCTTTGCCATCAACACAAGAAGAACCAGGTCCAGCACCACCTATTGGGCCTCAGGAGAAATGCAGTCAGACGGCTGTATCAAAACAAACGTATTAAATACATTTTAAATCAAATAAAGTTTTAAGTAAAGTATTTATAGTGATTTATTATAAGTGATATGGTGGCACAAAATTATATAATATTAATACATTTTTAATGAATTATTTTTTCACCTCTAGTAAAGAGATCAGATTTCAATCCGGTTACCTGGAAGCGTATTTGACCAAGTGTAAACGCATGCAGTTTAAATCATAGTGGCTTAGAATCCAAATCCACTAGTGAGTCCAATTAACAGACCAGGTGTAAAGGAGGTCCATGGGACTTTACTGTAACTTTGATGTAAACAGTGTCAGGGGTTCAGAAAGTCATTTTTGTTTTAACTGAGAACCCAGCCTGAATGAAACAGGAACCCAGCGGGTCTGATTACAGGCAGCGCAGGGTGAGGCGATGATGCGGCGGACCTGATTAGGCAACAGCGGAAAACTCTGGCATTTCCTCCTCATTATTCCGTTTGATGTGACTTTTAATTCCTCATGCTTTAAAATATTTTTCTTTGAAAAAAGAACAAAAGTATGACTTCTGTAATGTCGGCATGCACATGAAATATGAAGCCAAGTATTTTAAACGTAACCTCTGATCTCATATGAAGTTAATCAGTGGTTCCACTTTTCCATTATATTCTCTCAGCTTTTGTAAATGCTACTGTTAAAAATAACCAGCTCAGTTGGTTTTAATGGGCATGTGATGTCACACACACTTGAGTCATTACTCAACGCACACGTCAGGCAGTCTGGTTTCGACATGTGGTCTCTCAGAAAGTCCAAATAACCGGTTTGTTGTGATGAAACATGGGAACAGTCATTTGTTTGACCGCATGGCAGTATTTTGGTCATAAACTTGATTGATTCAGGAGAAAAGTGCTTGTTTCATCTGCACTGACAATTTAAATATGAAGACTAATAGAGAGACAGAAACTGCATTTATCCCCAAGAGGAAATTCACATATTCAGTAGCTTCATAAATAGAATAATTAAAATAGGTGCTACTAAAAACACTGAATACTGTATAAACAATATGTTGTGGCCAGTAAGGAAGGATTTAAAGACTGTAAATTATTTACTGATTTACTAAGAGATTTACTAACACACAGTGTGCAGGGGGGCGGAGTTATAGTCTGGAAAGATTTCACATCTCCGATAAATGAAAAGCAGGTTGTTCCCAGAGGCTTGGCCCATAGAGAGGAGCTCGCCTCTAAAGAAGCGGTTGGTGAGACGTCCACTGTAAGCTCAGTTTGCCACCGTGACTAATCAGAATCTCTCGTTTCTCTCAGGTTTAGACGATCAGCCATGGACGCTATTATTCGCTGTCCGTTCCTGTCTCGCGTCCCTCAGACGTTCCTGCAGCAGGCCAGGAAGTCCTTGGTGAGCTACGCGGTGAAATGCCCCGTCATGATGGACCTCGCCTCAAGGCCTCTGGTCCGCGCCGTCTGCTCGTCCTCCACTAGCTTCCAGAAGACCCCAGACATGGCCAGCACCCCCGAGGGTCAGTCCCCCTGTGAAACCTCACTTTCTGGTCAGCTGTTTCAATACAAGATGGGAAAGAACTCAGAATATTTGGCAAACATAGATTTTAGTAGCTGTAATGCCTTTTAGATACTGATACTGTATGTTAGAGGAACATCAGGTATCTTCATGTACCTCTTTGTTTGGTTAATTATTAAAATCTGCCAATTGATTATACAAAATCAATTTTATAATTAGGGGGGGTATTTAAGTGGTCTCATATCCTGTTAGATACAGTTTATAAAGTTACTGTTCAGATGTTGATGTCCTTAATTATAATGTAATTATAATGTTACAGACTCTTATTATGAAAGAAACCCAAATGTGCAAAACACTGTTCCCCCACAAAGTAGCAGCTTCAGTTTTTAAAGAAATTTCTTTAACCGAAATAATTGTTCATGGAATTAGTAACCGCCGATATCCATTTTTTTGCTTTCTTTTTGGCTATATATAATTTTTCTTGCATTTTAATGCTAAATTAAGAAAATATGCATTAACAATTTTGTAACAGAAATATTAATGTAATTCTGCTACATTTCCAGAATTTCATTAAAGGGGCTTTAAAAAAAAAAAAAAAAAGTCTAATCAAGTTATGGTCTTGGAATGTAACCCTTGCAGACGTGTATTTGTTTTATACTTACCTTAGTAATTGTTTAGATTTCTGTGTTTGGCTAGAGGCTCAGTTTCTTCTCCTTGTCCCTTAAGAACCGAAAGAGGCTCCCAAAATGCCTGCTGGTCACCCCAAGCCCCCCGCAGGGCAGACGGCTGCCTCCAAATGCCCCTTCCTGGCTGCAGAGATGGGCCAGAAGAACAGCGGCGTGGTGCGACAGGCCAGCCTGGAGTTGCAGGAGGACGTTTCTGAGGTCCGCACCGTGCGCAAAGGTGGGTGAGAACATGAGCAGAGACTTCTTTTGGGTTTAATGTGGGTTTAAATCTGTTTTAACTTAAACGTCTCCGTTTCCGTGCAGATGTCCCGGTGACCGTGCTCAATCCCCTGGTGAAGGACGCCAGGCCTGCTGGGAGCCTGTTGAAGAAGCTGATGAAGCAGCGTCCCACCATGGTGTCCCACCTGCTGCAGGAGAACATGCCTAAATGTGAGCCTTTAGCTGTGTTCGCTTTTGAATGATGAAAACAGAAACGGGTCTAATTAAGGGAACAGACTGTGAAACTCTGAAAGGGAATCACTTCCTTTTCTTGAATAGTTTCCAAGTACCATGCTTTTTTTTTTTTTTCATTTCAGCCGTCTCCAACTTTCGCTATGACGAGTTCTTTGAGAAGAAAATCGAGGAGAAGAAGGACGACCACACCTACCGCGTGTTCAAGACCGTGAACCGCCGCGCCACCGAGTTCCCAATGGCAGATGATTATTCCGAGTCTCTGAGCACCAAACGGGATGTTTCTGTCTGGTGCAGCAACGATTACCTCGGCATGAGCCGCCACCCGCGCGTGGTCCAAACTGTGATGTGAGTGTTCTGCCGTCATTTCCTCAAATTGTGCCTCCAGATTGTCTTTTAATATGGTCTTGAACAGTTCTCCAGGCTTTCTGAAGGACTTTCAAAGACTCTCATTTCCAGTCCAGTCCCTGAACCTGACCAGTTTCAGAGGAATGTTTTTGTTGGTTAAGACACACAGTGACCTACGTATGAATTTATTCAAGCAGAACAAAGAAACAGGAGTAGGTGATTCCAGATGATCAGGCGGTGATCAGTATACTGGTGGTGCTGAATGCTGAGTGGGCGGAG
The DNA here is from genome assembly GCA_037577145.1 of Brachypetersius gabonensis. Taxonomy (NCBI): domain Eukaryota; kingdom Metazoa; phylum Chordata; class Actinopteri; order Characiformes; family Alestidae; genus Brachypetersius; species Brachypetersius gabonensis. Next base: position 9,990 of record JBBJLR010156050.1, read on the forward strand.
CTCCTTTATCTAGAATCCTTGTATCTTTAGACACTTTGCAGCCTGTCAGTAAAATGTTTGTTTACATTTCTTTCATTTAATCTACTTAGTATGACATGGATCGGACAGTCTGACAGAAAATCACATTCAAAGCCAAATGTAACGAAATGAGGGGTTCAGAGTTTTGTACAGGATTGTAGGTTAATGTCTGTCATAACTGTCCTTTAGAAACTCCAACATTATGAAAAGAAGTTACATCAACATCTAATATCGGTCTGTTTCTTCAGGGACACTTTACGAAGGCATGGCTCGGGTGCCGGGGGAACTCGAAATATATCGGGGACGAGTAAGTTCCACGTGGCCCTGGAGCACGAGCTTGCAGATCTCCACGGGAAGGATGCAGCTTTACTCTTCACCTCCTGTTTCGTGGCCAACGATTCCACGCTCTTCACGCTGGCCAAGATGCTGCCAGGTGAGATTCTTAATCATCTTAATCAATCAGAAACTGAAAAGTTGATTGATCCCAGGGCGATTGCTTGTGCTACGACAGCACAGACTCAAACGATGAAAGTAATATAATGTGCATATACTATATTATGTATATACATAATATAATGTAATAATCTACATGCATATACTTCTATATGAACAAATATAGTTTTTGCACACAGACAAGTGTCTATTTGAATTTTTTTACTGTCTTTCTGTTTAACAATGCAAATTTACCATTGTGTGACTAATAATGGGTTATCTTATCTATGCACTGTGCTATACACACATTATATAGTGTGTGTGTGTGTGTGTCAATAAGTGAACTAGATATAAATACTGTAGAAAAAAAGACTAATCAAGTAATTGATCAACACATGGTTGTTTGGAGGTTGTACTCTATAACTAGGCTCAAAGTTACTGCACGTAATAGCAACTGATTTTGCATGTAAGAGACTCCATTAAGAGCCTGAACTGCTGTAAGGTCTCAGCACACGTTCCTAATGCTCTTCTCTCCTTTAGGATGTGAGATTTACTCGGATGCCGGGAACCACGCCTCAATGATCCAGGGGATTCGGAACAGCGGCGCCAAGAAGTTCATCTTCCGTCACAACGACGTCAACCACTTACGTGAAGTTCTGCAGAAATCTGACCGTTCCACTCCGAAGATCGTGGCCTTTGAGACGGTGCACTCAATGGATGGTGAGTGGGAGCTTCATTATTATGTTGAGAACCTCACCTGGTCCTCCAGGCTCCGAGTGACCCCTGAATCCTGCTCTCATAGGTGCTGTGTGTCCGCTCGAGGAGATGTGTGACGTCGCTCACGAGTTTGGCGCGATCACCTTTGTGGACGAGGTTCATGCTGTGGGCTTGTACGGTGCCAGAGGGGGCGGTATTGGAGATCGCGATGGCGTCATGCACAAGATGGACATCATTTCTGGGACGCTTGGTGAGTGAGTTTAGTCAAGGTGGGGGTTTTTCAGGGAACCTTGCCAGAATCAGCTGAAAATTCATTAGTATGACTGTAACTGTTAATTAAAAATAATCCAGTGAATGCAGCTTTTCCCAACCATTTTTGGGCAAGAAAGGTTTGCTCCACCCGTTTTCAGACGTCCTTACGCATAAACGTCTTGGTAAGAGCCAGTGAGGGCCTGAAAAGGCCACCGGTTCAATACCAGAATTTAAAGGCACCGGTTCAATACCACTAGGTCTAGAAGGCGCTAGTCTAGAGTCTGTGTCTCCAGACACTGGCTTTATAGCACCCACGCAATCATACTTCACATTTTTTTGCACAAATTCAGTCTAGACTAGAATATATTTAAAATATGGCAATACACAGGGATGTCCAGTGCAACCAGATAAGATCGGCAGAGCCCTGTAGAGGCTTCTCTTGTAACTGAGTATGAAATTACATACAGCAAATAACAAAGTGATATTGAAGTGGAGACCTGTATTTAAGGAGAGATGAAGAGTCAAATGTAGAATGAATGTGCTGGACCAGAACAGACCAGTGTATGAGGATCAATAAGCTTGTTTTTGTGAAGGCCAGGTCTGTGGTTCTGCTCCTGTCACCAAAATCTGCAGAGACCCTTGATTAACAGTAGCCTCTCACCTGTTGCCTGGATACCTGCTCCTGTTTTGCTCTCTTTTTTTTCCCCTCAAGGCTCTTGAAAGCTCTTGGTAATTATTCCAGACCCCAAACGTCCCACACTGTCAGGTCAGCATGACCGAAGGCTTTTATGCTTTTTGAATAGAGCGACTCACCAGGCAGACATCTCGGCTCCGTCTGAGAGGTTCTGTTAAAGGCTTTGGTCAGAAAAACTTCCCTCTTTTATGTGTGGTGTTGTTTTGTTCGTCCAGATGGCCCTTGACTTCGCTCACTAAAGTGACCCACAAAACGTACAAAGCGCTGAAAATGGAGCTTCGTGGAAATCCAGGCTCTGAGTTAATAAACAACTGCTAGAGTTTCTCATATGTGACCCAAAAAATCTGCACTTGCATTAACTCTTACGTAAAAAGTGCTCCATATAGAGTCAGAAGTCGTTTGTCTTGCTTCAGATGCTTTACAGACCCATTTTTCAGAATTGACTTTTTATACACTCAAAAATCTACATCAATTCTAAAGCATTCTGAAGTTCAGGTGTATTTAAAACAGCCGTGGTCGGCCAAAGTGCCTCACATTCAGAAAATGTATAATATATACAGTGGCCTAGTACATCAGAACACAAAGAGTTCAAAGGGTACCATCTAGCACTTTCAACCAGGAACCGAACCCAAAACAGCTGGACAATAAATCCTTTCTCTAGTTAAAAACCAGGGAATTAACATACGATTTTTATACTGAGGGTGCGACCATCCTGGGGTCATTGGGATAAAGAGCTCGAAAGAGGTCAGATGGAGTTTGGATAAAGAAAGGTTAGACAATATAAAAGTGTGAAAATTAATTGTAGCACTTTGGTCCAGATGATGCTGGCTTGAGAACATTAAATATGGACAATTTAAACAGTCCTTTAAAAAGTTTTTTGGTTTTATGTGTACAGGGAAGGCGTTTGGTTGTGTTGGAGGCTACATCGCCAGCACCAGCGCTCTGGTGGACACAGTGCGCTCGTATGCCGCTGGCTTCATCTTCACCACGTCGCTGCCGCCCATGCTGCTCGCTGGCGCCCGCGAGTCCGTCCAGGTCCTGAAGAGCGAGGAGGGCCGCATGCTGCGCCGCAAACACCAGCGCAACGTCAAGCTGCTGCGCCAGATGCTGATGGACTCCGGCCTGCCTGTGGTGCACTGCCCCAGCCACATCATCCCCGTCAGGGTGAGCTGTCTGTAGTTATCTCCGCTCCTGAGGTCCCAACAGGGCATCGCAGTGTATCGGTCTCTGTAATACTGACTTCAAAGAATGCTGTGATATGCAAATGAGCCTCTAACCAATATGATGAATCAAGGTGTTTATGTATCCAACAAAAGTCTAAACATTTGAATTTTTAATTATAAAATGTGTTGGCGAATCGGTGCATGAATAGGTGGGGCTAAACCTCTGTAGCCTAAATGAGATGTACTTAACTAATGCTTTTGTGACATCACAAACTATGATATGAAATCAGGGTGTGTTTTGTAGCTTATTTTCCATATTTGAACTGTATGGATGTGAGTAAATGTACAATTTGAAGCAATATTTACAGACTTTAAGCCTTCTTAATCCCAGAAAAGTGATGAAATGGGCCCTTTAATATCATCTCACTGTAATATGTAGCAGTAAAATTGTATTTAGTTATTTAGTTCCCACAGTATGAAGTGGTGCAGTTTGTTGTGGTCTAATTAAACAACACAACGTACTTTTCCAGTTGAGCAGCTTTACAGCAGGTGCGTAAATATTAACGGCCGTTCCACTGTGTTCCAGGTGTCGAACGCAGAGAAGAACACGGAGGTCTGTGATCTCATGATGAGTCGGCACAACATATACGTCCAGGCTATAAACTACCCCACCGTCGCCCGCGGCGAGGAGCTGCTCCGAATCGCCCCCACGCCGCACCACACCCCACAGATGATGAAATATTTTGTTGGTAAGAAAACTGGGAATCAAAGTTTTATTGATCCTGGAGGACATTTCTTATGTTATAATACAAACCTGTGATTTTGTGGCGAGTGTTTACCGCTCTGTGTTGGTTTGCTGTTTTTGTGTAGATTTAAATGATTTGTGAAATGGTCTTTGAGGTCGACTGAATCATGTTTTTGTGTTCCGTTCCAGATAAGCTGCTGCAGACGTGGAAGGAGGTCGGTCTGGAGCTGAAGCCTCACTCCTCGGGCGAGTGCAACTTCTGCCAGCAGCCGCTGCACTTCGAGCTGATGAGTGAAAGGGAGAAGTCTTACTTCAGCGGCCTCAGCCACCCCATCTCAGCCTGCGGCTGAACCACAAACCACGCGCTACACACACCCATTCCAACTAACACATGTTGGTCTTTTATAAGTGTAACTTATTGAGCTCAAGATCACATATGTCAGATGCTATATTGCAAATAAATATCTTTGGACTTTTATTTGGTTTGTTTGCTCGTTTTTGCCCGTTCCTTCAGGAGAACACGAATCAACCTGTTTTCCAAAAAATGAGGTTAAACCTGAGCTTAACGTGACTCTGGTTGGAGAACCACCCAAGTTTTTCCAGCACGCTCAGCGCATGCTGATGTTTCTGAACATAAACACTGATTCACAGCCTTTCACCTAACGTCATTTCTCCACCCCTGCATCATCTCACATTCTGCTACCAGATATCCAGCCTTGTATTTTAATGTGGTCTTGAGGAACAGTTCTCCAGACTTCCTGAATGACTTTCCAGTCCAGTCCCTGAACCGGACCAGTTTCAGAGGAATGTTTCTGTTGGTTAAGACACACAGTGACCTACGTA
>JBBJLR010156060.1:0-14853 GCA_037577145.1 Brachypetersius gabonensis
GTGTGTGTGTGTGTGTGTGTGTGTGTGTGTGTGTGTGTGTGTGTGTGTGTGTGTGTGTAAGAGTATAAGAACAAAAAGGAAAAAGGAAAAAAGTTTGGGAACCAGTGTGTTAGAGCAAAGAAAACCCCACAATATGCAGAGCAGGGGTAGTCCAGAATCTGATATGAGATCCATGGGCCTAGATGTTTATACAGTACCAAGTTGCAGTTTGTTAAACTCTTGGTTTCCTTTTTAGAGGGTGGCTCTCAGAAAAGAGCAGCTACTAGGAGATCACCAGGTAAAAGAAGCACGGCAGAACAAAACAATCCAATTCTCTTGAATCTGTTCCAGAAAACTGTTCATCTATACATAAACTATAATAATGCTTAATGTGTCACATTCTTCCTTGTTTCTCCATTCAGCAGGTATGAAGAGAAGAGTGCGACTGGTGAGACATCATTCCAAGCCCAGTCAGTAATCCTGAAAAAGAGCAGTTCTTTCCCTGCTGATCTAGAACCTGATTCTGCATTTCAAGAGTATGATTCTGACAGAAGAAGTGTTATAGTGACAAACTGGAGCTTAGATTAGATGAATTCTCTTATTGAATGAAAATAACTTCAAGAACATCTGCAGACTCTTCCAATAAAATGGAATTAACAAGGATCAGGGCTTCAGATGGGCACATGTTCTTCCCCGCAGTCTCCTCATAGTGTAAAGGGAAGATGCTGTTATGAAACAATATGTAAGCCCTCACATGGTCTGTTATTAAAAGCTGCATGAAATGTTCACAGTCTCAGAGGAACCCATGTACTTCTTCATTAAAAGCAATTAGTGCCTTCTATATAAAATATGGGAGTGAAATGGTGGTGGAGGAATGAAAGGGAGGTTTAAATGATAGTTATATTTTTTATGGCATGTATGGAGCTGTTTTGGAAGACTTGAGGTCTCACCTCTGCATGTTTTTGGTGCTCACAGGCCTATGAATGTAATTACAGTGCACTGTGAATCAAATGTATGCTTCTGTTCTTCCATGCTTGTTTTTTTGCTTTATTTAAAACTTATTTCAGTCTTCCCAAGTTGCCTTTAACACAGTAATTTTAGTGTGTCATTCTTGTGTATGTTTATTATCTTTCTTTTCCCCTGAACCTCACTCCCTCTGAAGTCTTACCTCTAACGAATTGTTTAATAAATATGAACATTTAATGGAAATATGTCTTGTAATACTTAATATTAAAGTGTTTTCCTTTGATTCATATCAGATCTTTGTATTATAGGAAGGTTCTCAGTTTTATATAGGGAAGGCTCATTATTTGACTGAGTAGTTGGATAAAGTGTTTGGGTGCAGAGCAGAGGCATCCAGAGTAGAGGTCGACTGATTTGGGATTTTCATGGCCGATACTGGTGCTGATGTTTAGAAATCAGGGTCGGGGGAGGGGCCTGATATTTTGTCATTTTCCTCCCCACCTCATAAAGTATGAAAATTCTACAAAAATTCTAAACTTAAAAAAAAACATTGAACACTTTTAAAGCATAAAATTGCTTAAACAGTAATCTAGTGAACAAAAAAAAACAAAAAAAACTTAACACAGCCTGCTATGCAAAGACTAAAGAAGCCAATAGCGATAAAATGTGAAAGCCTGATCCAGGTATGTTTAATGAGAGCTAACTGCATTAAATTGTGTGTATCGTGGGCTACTGTGTTAGCAGTAAGCTAACTGTAGACTGCTGTGTTAGCAATCGCCCAGAATGATAATCGCTCAATCTCTACTCCAGAGCCAGGGCTGGTTACAGCTGTATTATAGTACCCAGCGCCTTAAGTCAATATTTCCTGTGATATGTTTTGTGTTTTTATGGGCTTTTGGCCTTTGGACTAGTTCTTCTTTGCACATTTTTTATGCTTTTTACAAAACGTCTTATCTTTGCCTTGGGAAAGTAAAATTATATGCTACTTTTGTGGCACATACAGTAGTCATGCACAGTCAGAATGTGTGGGCTTTTTTACATGAACTGCAGAGATACTTTGACACTTGAGGCATTCAGTTTGGCTGAGCTTTAAAGTTTGAGCTGTCTGATAATCCATTAAACCCCTGACATCCTCTGATCCAATATGGGCTTGATTAAAAAAAGAATATTCTTAATTTCTGAGGGACACAAACCTTGAGAGGCCAAAACTTCACCACTCCTGTTAGTGTGAGTTGACAAGGAAAAGCAGGGACTGATTTATGGGATCCCTCTGGTCATTATTAGAGTTGCACACTGTAATCCGCTTCAGAAGTTGCTGCTTCTTCATGATCCAGAAGAATGTCAAGCTTAACTGGAAATCCTGCTCTGAGCCAATGCATCACATCATCCCTGGGTTTCCTTTGGCAGTGATTTGAATACAACACACATCCTGTGTATTCAGAGCTGCCAGCTGCAGCTCTCCAACAGCAATTAACCTCAACTCGGAGAGACAACGCATAAAGCTTGCATGAGTGTAATAGCGTTTCATTACAGAACAGTACAAGCATTCATCCTAAAAAAAATCACCCTATTAAAAACCTTAAGAGGTTATGATTTCACAACACTGAGCATGGTTCCAGTGCTGTCCCAATGCACGAATAACTTGCTGATAGCATTTCTGATTCCTGTTTGAGACGGCCACGTATTTTTAACTCTGGTGGACCAGCTCAGAAATCTACTGTCTACCTCCACTCCTGCATAACAAATGTGCAGGAATAAACCATGTACAATGAAAACTCTTGTCCAAAATAATGTGATTAGCTCTAAAGGTCCATCCAGGAAGTCACCAGATGTTACACATACATACATTTTTCGCATCATTCCTAAATTGTTAAATATATAGAAAATAATTAGAAATATGGCAGTTTCAGGTGATGCAACTCAAATACATGTCAAATATATAACTCAAGTATAATTACATAAATTTAATTAAAACATAATGCTTTTTTGACTGCGCCAAAAATAGCATGTTCCCTGGATCACACGCGCCCCCTGCAGGTGGACTTTGGTGATGAATTAAACGAAGCCGAATGATTCGATTTTTTGTATTTGAATCATTCGAGTTACTCGAATAATCGTTTCAGCCCTAAAGCAAGAGCTTTTAATTTAATTACTTTAAACTGTACTTTAGGAAAAGTGCACCTCTACTAGCTTCGTTGTCTGTGGGCTGCTGTTCTCTATATGCTGTTTGTGTGAATGCTGCTCTTGTGAATTATTGTATTTGATTTGGCCCTCTAACCTGTGGGCTATATGCTCTGCATGATGAGAGACTGTTAGCTACAGTTAAAGGTATACAGGTATATTTTTCTCTTTTTTTCCTTCCTCTTCTTTGTTGTCTTCATTTCTTTTTGCCCTTAGCTAGCTGGATCAAGCCGCAGTGGGCTATTGAACGGGTCTCCATTAATTGATGCACTTGATGACTGAATTGGAACATTGTGATGTACTTGGTGTGTCATCTGGAAGGAGTAAAGTAGATAAGGAGACTTGGTGGTGGAATGAAAAAGTCCAGGAGCATTTACAGAGAAAGAAATTAGTTAAGAAGAAGAAGTGGGCCACTGAGAGGACTGAGGAGAGTAGACAGGAGTACAGGGATGGTGTGGTATGGTGAAGGCAATGGCCAAACACAGTTGGCCTCTCTGTTGCCTCTGGCTTACTCACTAGGAGCTCGGACCTGGACAACCTGCTTTGTGACAACCTGACTGAGAGTAAGGTGAGAATTTGGCTTGTAGTTAGCAGCATAAATTCAGGTTCATGAATAATGGGACATCAACACAATTCTAATCTTTTTGGCTTTATACACCACCACAATGGATCTGAAATGGCAAGTGCTTCAACTGCAGACTTTCAGCTTTAATTTGAGGATATTTACATACAAATCAGGTGAATGGTGCAGGAATTACAACAGTTTGTATACATGCCTCCCACTTTTTAAGGGCACAAAAGGAATGGTTTTGATTGTTAACAATCAAATTATGATTGTTAATTTGTCCCATTACTTTTGTTAGGCCTACTTACCCCAATCAGAGCAATAAAACTGTAGTTTGTTACTTGTAGTTATGAAGTGATGAACATTACTGATGTTTCTCAGTTTGTTTCAATTAGGTCCACCCTGTGCAAAACCATCAGTGAAGAGTTGCTGGACCTGTCCGTTATCAGAGTGTCAGTGATCTACAAAGTCTTCGCCCCTCTTTCTGCACCACCAGTTTGTGTAATGGGTATCTCCTGTGAGGTGCCACTAGTGGACTCTGCACCCAAGGCAAGAAGTCGCCCTGTTGCTCACCATGACGCTCCACCATGCCCAGATTTACCGTTAGCTGGCTGCAGACTGGAGACATAATGCAGTATGTTTGTATTCACTGAGCATCAACAGCTGCACTTCAAGTCACTTGAGGCTACTTGGGAGATGACTAGAAAAATAGAGGAAGCAACTAGGGGTCAAAGTACATCACCAGACTGGCATAGACTGAGAAAACCCAGACTCACTTCCTCACATTTGGGGGAAATATGCCATGCTAAACAATGCACCATAGAAAAGATGGCAGACCGGCTGATGAAAGGGATCCGTCAGACAGCAGCAATGAAGAGGGGTATCGAAATGGAAGCTGAGGCCATCAAAGAGTACTGCAAGCTCAAGAGAGTGAACTACTACCACTGTGGCTTCATCATACACCCCGACACTCCATGGCTAGGTATATCCTCAGATTTGGGTCTTTTTCTTCTTTGAGTCTGAAGTAACTCCAAACTGCTGAAATGTTGGCAAGTCTCACACACAACAGAAACTCCTATCATGTGATGCATCTTCTTGCATTATGCATGTCACAAATCACGTTATGCGTCCTTATTGTCCGTATTTTTTAATGGATCAGATTAGTTTTTTATTCCTTCCTGATTTCCGTTCCAGTAATTTAGATCCTGGTGCATCTCTAGTTACAACTGCTTTTTCATTTGAACCTTTGAGCAATCTCAAGCTGAGAAGGTTTCATCAAGAGGCCAACAGTACATTTTCTTTGTCGCAGCACTTCCACCTTGTTTCACCTTGTCGTACCAGGAGAGCTGAAAACACCTGTTATTTTTCCTGGTTTTTGCACCAGATCAATCTTGGGCGTTGGTCTGCCCTGCTGTTTAATTCTGAGTCTCTCCTCGTAAGGAAGACACTAAATGGTTTTGCAAAAAGCAGGTCAACAATATTAGCACCGTCTGCCATTATGCACAGCTTGATAGCGGCTAGTTTCCACTTCCACAATCTCCTTTAATAATATGAATGAACTAAGTTTACAATGCTGAAACAAGGAGCAAAATCAAAAACACTATGTTTTTTTATTTAAAGAATAATTTGTACAAACAAAGATGGTTCATATTACCAGGAAACAACATAGATTGCATCCAACTTCACCTGCAAATCTGCACAGCACTGAACTCGAGTCTCTGTAGTGCTTAAAACATGCTGTCAATCAAAATAGGGGTTCCGTCCTTTAGACAGCTCCTCTAATCATCATGTAGCAGCCCAGCTAAATTCTTTTAGTCAAAACTATTTCACAATTCAAACAAGTTTATCTTATATTATTGTTACCTTATAGACTCAAGAATACTGTACATCCATTCCAGACACAGAACATACTCAAAACATGTTAGAACTTAGAAGTACACACACACACCTGATTTTTTTTTTTAATTCCTGAACAAATATAGTCTACATAATCAAATCAGAACAATTTTGGTTCAGCTTTTTGCACGGATATGGGAAAGGCTGCTTATCAAAATGCCTTGTGTGAGTGTGTGTGTTTGTGTGTGTGTGTGTATGAGAGAGAGAGAGAGAGAGAGAAAGAGAGAGATATGAAATACATAGATGATGCAGATTCAGGTTAGAATGAACATAAATCCAAGGCAAAAGGCTAAAAACAAAAGTATGAGTATAGTAGGCAAGGCACGAGGGATGAGTGAAAGTAAATATTATAAAAGGTCAAACCAAAAACACGAGTATCATATGCAAAATAAGAGGCATAAGTAAAAGGAGTGTGATCTACAGAGCTGGATTTCATACTGCTTGGGCAGGACTGTTTTGCAACAGACTTGGTGTAGGGAGGGGTAACAATAGACTTTCATTACCTATCAAAGGGGTGGAAAGAAAAGACATCTGAGGAAGTCATTTCGAAAGGGGATATACTGTATGTGGGGGTTGTAGAAGTACCTCTTGTCAGAGCTTTACCACCTGTAACTGACTGTGACAAATGTGCCATTGGCTTCCCTGACAATTTTCTACTTCCCCAGATGGAAGACTGTGTTGACCATGTCTGAGTAGCTAAGCATGTAGGCAAATTTGATTTGCTGAAAGGTTATCAGGTCCAATGATCAGTTATGTTATTTTTCCCTCTGGTCTTTGTTCTTATACTGTTATGAGTTACGGGGCACTCTCAACGAAGACGTCAGCTCCATGTACAGCATGCCAGGACCTCAGGAGATCTTTGTACCATCCTTCACGAGGGGCACTCCAGTTACAAGTATTCCTCCTCCTCGAAGTCCCACTGGTCACATAGTTCATTGTGATGCTGCAAAGCCAGAGAGTAGCGATCCAGCACGAGTGCAGGAGAGATGATGCAATCCAGCTTCCCTCCAGAGAACAAAGATGGACTCTGATGGGTTCCCTGACTGCGTACTGGACTTCCAGAAGGTCCTTATTACGATGGAAACTGCATGCCAGCCTGTTTGAATAGGTTGGCTTTTAACTAGGGCATGGGTCTCAAACTCCAGTACAGTTTGATGGCTCTCCTCCTGAAACACATTCACTAAACCTGACAGTTAACTGGTGGGGTGAACTAGATGTTTCTGAACAGGGAAATCACCGAAACCTGCTGGATTACGGCCCTCCAGCACTGGAGTTTAAGAACCCTGAACAAGGAGGACACAAGTGAGCACACAAACACCAATAGAGAGAGACCAACAATCAACATTAAACAAGACATCACCCAAAGATAAGAAGACACAGGTGACACAAATAGCCGGTATTTAGCACAGAGGCTCACTCCGCTAGACACCACTCCCAAACATACTGTATACCAAGCAGACACGAAGAACACAGGGAAATACACAAGCGAAGGTGTGATAGGCATGTCTCAACTCAGCGAGTCGATGCCAAAAGTTTGCAAGGGTCATAGTTATATGTTTATGTAAAGTGATTGGACAGGGGCAAGAACAGCCTGTGTATGCCAAGGTTCAAGCCACTGACCAGTTTACCGGAGACCTGGTGGTAAGTGATATTAGTTTTACAACACGGAGACATGAGTTGGGAAACATTGCAGTAGTGTAACTACTGGAGGGCAGGGGTGACAACTGCAGTGTAGCCTATGGCGAAGATAACTGGGCCCCTAAAATCTTTACCGCCCCCCTCACAAATACTGATGTAACTGTGCAGTCAAGACATTCTTCACTAAAAATTCAGCACAAGCGATTCACAGACAACAATGATGTCTTTTTATCTCCCATTTATTTGAAATTCATGTCATTCTTAAAACCAATGTTTTCTATGAGTAAAGAGGTTAACAGTAAGACTCTTCAGATATCTTACTATAATTGTAATATGGGCACACATGACTCTGGATGCCGCTGACCTTTATAGCAGGCCCAGTGCAGGAATACAGTCAGAACATATGTTAGGTTTAGACGAAAGAACAAACTCACAGGTGATGCAGATGCCAATATGCGCTCACATCTGGGGACAGTTATTTCAATGGGGTGTTTAAGAATAAATGAGTCACAGAATCTCTCATAACCGATCCAGCACAGTTCTCTAAGTGGATTTCTGAGTTGTAGCTGGAGTAGAGAAGGTCGCAAAAATGTTTTTAGCATCACATATTTTAATTTTAAATGTTTTTAATTGGATTGAAAAAAATCTTCAGATGAGATGTTGGGTTGAAACTATTTTGTTAGATTTAATTAGTACTGATATCAAGTTAGCAAATCAGTCGATTCCTTCTCGTTTCACTGAGCTTTTTCATGGTTTTAAGCACATCTACATGTGATATCATTGTTTAGTTTGTAAATTGACTGATGACATTGGTGTTGGTGTTTCTCTGGCTGGCTCATCTGTAAAGGTTCTCAGCCAGCCAGGGATTTAGTAGTACTGGTGGTGGGGTTTTCATTCATTGTGGTATGTGCTCATTTGGGTATAAAGAGCTCCTAAAATTTATGGGGTAGTTGTCAGTCCACCCTCACATTACCCTTACAGATCCCTTAGTGTATACCTTTGAGCCCTTTGAGTTGGTATTTGGTACTGTTTTGGCCTTTTTTGTGTTTTGGTTTGTAAAATAAAAGCTATCAAAGAAAGATGGAAATCCGAAGCTACGCCTCCTTCATGGACAGTGTGCTTATAGGGTCTGCCTAGCTATTGTTTTCGTCTGGTAAGCTTGCTTATGTTTATTCTGTCTGTTGTTTAAACTGAACTGCTATCTTGTGCACTTCGGCTGTGTTGTGTGCTTATACTGTTGAGATGTTAGGTTAGTTTCACTGCAATTAGTCAGACAAATGCTCACCTAGTGTCAGTGAGGCATGAGGTAATTATGTGTAAAGTGGTGGGAGTGGCATCCTCTCTCACTGAGCTTTAAAATGACTAACAGCCTATTCTAGATTTAATGTGCTTATAGGGTCTGCTTAGTTGTTGTGTTTGTCTGGTAAGCTTGCTTAAGTTTATTCCATCTGTTGTTTAAACTGAACTGCTATCTTGTGCACTTAGATTGTGTAGAGTGCTTATATTGTTGAGTTGTTAGCTAAGTTTCATTGTAACTAGGCTCCCCTGGTGTCAGTGAGGCCTGGGGTTATTAGGTGTCAAGTGGTAGAAATGGCTTCCGCTCTCCTTTAAAAAGAATAATAGTTTGCTACAGATGGAACATGGAACTGCCAATCCAGTGACTTTATCTCCGGACTGGCGTCCCTCCACTCATTTCAATTTCTGGCTCTCACCGAGACCTGGAACAGCCCTCTCCTCTGCCTTCTCCTTCTCCCATAGGGGGTACAGGTTTGCTTCTCTCAAATAGATGGTGTTTCACGCCTGCAGTCTTTTCATGCTTTGAATTCCACTCTTTTACTGTAACACACCCATCTAAACTTCATATCATTTTACTTTATCATCCACCTGGTCCTCTAGGTATCATTATCAATTAGCTGGACATTCATTTACATTATTTATCAGACGCTTTTATCCAAAGCGACTTCCATTCCTTAACTACAGGGGGCAGTCTCTCTCCCTGGAGCAACTTGGGGTTAAGGGTCTTGCTCAGGTGCCCAGTGGTGGTGCTGAAGGTAGGATTCGAACCCATGACCTCTTGCACCAGAGGCAAGTATCCTACCACTAGGCCATCACCACCCCATCTTTATGAGTTCATTTCCAGATGATGACTCACCACTTATCCTCAACAGGGACTTCAATATCCCAAGCGCCAAGATGCAGACCTGTGGACTTACGAAGCTCCTGTCATTTTTTGGCTTGTCCCTCGGCGAGTCTCCTCCGGCTCACAAAGCAGGCATCACTCTCAACTTAGTCTCCACCAGATCACCAGCTGCGAGGTTAGTCTTCAATGTTCCTAAGTTCACTCACACCACAGTTTTACTAAGCAACCTTCACTTGCACCCCCATATATAACAGCATCGAACAAACAACATGACACTTTTCGTCCTCTCAGGGCTTCACGCATGGCTCCACTGCTCAAAAGAAGAGGTAGACACTCATCTCAGTCTTGGCCCTTCAGTGGTAGAACAAACCCCACATCCAATCAGATCTGTGGAGTCCCTAGCTGTCTTCAAGCGTCGCCTAAATACCCACCCCTGTCTCTCATTTCTGCTTCCTTATTCCGCCCCCCCACGACACCCTCTTATCCCCATCCCTTCCTTACTTTCTTTGACAGGTGTTGTTTAGTAGTTTTACAAGTGGACACCCTTATGTTTCAACATGGTGTTCGTAATGGACAAACCATGGCAAGCACAGAAGTCCAATAACAGAACACCACTTGGGTTCAGATCAGGGGTTCCTCCCAGTCATGCCTTTTTAAGTATCACTGTCATTGCCCACATGAGCACTGAAGTCCCCCAGCAGAGCAAGAGAGTCCCCAGAAGGAGTGATCTCCAGCACACCCTCCAAGGACTCTAAAAAGGGTGGGTACTCTGAACTGGTGTTCGGCACATAGGCATACAGGCACCAACCTGCCCACACCTGCTTGTCGCCTCTCACCATGGGCAACTCCAGAGTGGAAGAGTCCAACCCCTCTCGAGGAGTCTGGTTCCAGAGCCCAGACCATGCGTTTAGGTGAGACCAATTATATCTAGTTGGAACATCTCCAACTTTTGCCCCAGCTCAGGCTCCTTCCCCAACAGAGAGGTGACATTCCACATCCCTACAGCTAGCTTCTGCTTCAGCTAGCTAGCTTCAGACTGCCATCTCACACCGCACCGGACCCCATGGCCCCTCCTACGAGTGGTGAGCCCTCTGGAAGAACATTGAAAGTAAACAGGTTATGAAGTGGCATAGTGCTTGAAATTGTAACGCAAGTGTAGGAGCTGAATAAAACCAATACTGTCAATAAATAGGCAACATTGAAGAAAGATGTCCAATCAGCACAAACAAACAGTTCTGGCCATTGCAGTAAGAGACATTTCATCTGCTCTGCCCTAAACAAACCAGTTTCTTTAGTGCTTTACCACTGACCAATGAGTAGCATTTCATCCTTTATTGTGCAGTATGACTCACACAATTTCACAAAACTGCTGTATAGAAAACTGCCTCCCATCCCTCCCTCTCTCTCCATCTCACTTGCTACTTTAAAACCCAGGTCTGGATTAAATGATACAAAAAGATCTCTTGACACCAATAATCCCCCCTCACTTTTCTGTAATTCTGTTAATACCAGCCATAGTTTTCTTGATGGACCAAATTCATGAATAACAACACAAATGACTTTGTATGGGCGTCCTTTCTCTGCAAAGGTACACACCAAACCTAGAAAACTAGTTTCTTGCAGTGATTAATTTGCAATGATCTTCAAATGGCCTTATTACTGAACAATATACGAGATGTTCCACTGGGATTTTCTAGCGTTTGTTCTGTGGATATGTTTTGCTTGGCTTTTCTTTCTTGGAGTTTTTTTGGAGGACTCCTGGATGTAAAACAAATTTCTTCCTGCTGTCAGGCATGCACAGATGATTTGGTTTCTGGCCCATCTGTTTAAAGGTCATATCACACTTTCCACCAACCTGTCATTCTAGTACAACAACCAGTCTAATTAACAGTGGGAGGTTTGGTTAGGCAGGAGATAGATGCTCCAGATACTTGTGTTTCTCTGGAGAACTATTTAATTAAGTATGTTTAGAAGGCCTTCAGGCAGTGTCACTCAGTGGCAACAGCATTGGATTCTGAGCTGGAAACAGCTGAATTATAACACATTTGTTAGAATAACATTCATGCATGATATTATATGGTCTGTTGAATGTCAACATATGTAATTCTACTCACCTTAAGACCACTTTATGATACATTGTACTGTCTAGTATACAGGTGTACAATCACAGACTGTCATACTGTCATGTCTGGCTGAGGGAGAAAGACACAGCAGCAGCAGCACAAGTTCCAAAAAGACAGTCTTTATTCAAATCAAAAAGCACAAAAGTCCAAATCAAAACAAGCTTGTTCACGGAGGAGCTTCACCACAACCTTCACCCTCTGAATCTCCTTTGAAACAGAACACTCTCCCCGGAGTTTCCCCGGAGGACCTTCTCTCCGACAAGGAACTCAGATAGTTTTCGCACTCAGTCAGAACAGTCTCTCTCTGTGCCTTCGTCCCTGTCAGGACAGACAGACTCACCAAATGTGAGGTTGAGTCGTCGGTTTACTCCTGGATGGAAGAGAGAGAAAGAGAGAGGGAGAGGAAGTAAATCAGCCGCCAGCGAACGTGCCACTTGTGTCACTAACTCCTCTTTCCTGCCGGCTCTCCTCTCCACCGTGCTTCCTCTCTGATACTAAGAGAAGCCGACTCTCAGAAGTCCAGAGGGTTTCACCTAGGCAAGACTGTCTCACAGAAAAAGTCACAAGCCCACTCACACCAGACTCAGACCAGCGTTTCCCCACATACAGCAGTGTGATACGTTTTCTCAGTCGCTAACGTGAGCACTGTACAAGGTACGTTTTCGAGCTTGGTGATATTTCACCTTCCCTCCAGCACTCATACAAAACAACCCCCAAAAACCTGGGTGACCACGCACCGAATCTCTGGCTCAGCCAGGATTTAAACTCACTGTCAACCAATCACACTTAGCTCTTAGAAGTGTGAGCTTAGCTCTTAGAACACTTAGCTCTTAAACGAGCACAGCTGTAGACCCTCATTCACTCACACACACACACCTCTAGTCCAGAGCCCTATCCCCTAATATTCTGGTGACCTACTTCTCCTGTGTTGGGTCGAAGGTACACACATACACTATTTATCAGCTTCCCTGTGCTCTGTTCATCACTTGTGCTGCTAACCTTATTAGTGTAATTTAATCAAGGGTTGAGTACTGATCATTTAAAAAATCGATTTTTGTCGCCTCCATAATATATGGGGAGAGAGACGGTCAGGTCACCTGAGCAATGGGTGCAAAAGGGTTTCAGAATGTGTCAGGAACAACAGAATAATATTTTTGTAGGCAGTAGCATAAATAAGTGAAGTTGTTATATACAAATACCGTCTGTGCCATGATGTATGAGGATATAAAGGACATAATTTAATAAAATAAACAGAATACTGATATGCCTGACACACTTCCATGTCAGTGTAAGTCCTGTGTTATGTGTGTTTATGTCCACCACACGAACAATATCTGTTCAACAGCAGAGCTTTGGTCAGATATGATAAATGGGGAAGTCTGACAGATTGACAGTACAATAGTACACATACAGATTGGAAATTACAATTCAATTGGATGGAATGAACTAAGGAAACATGGTGTGTCTCTTTAGCGTGTTCATTTATGATTTTTATTTGAATCTGTCACGTCTGCTCATCGGAGTTCTGGTTCTGAGCTGGGGAGTTAGCTGTCACGTCACCCCGTCTACGTCATGGTATGTCCCGGCATGTCCCGGCATGTCAGGTATGTCCATTTCTGGGCAACACACCTGCCTCCTGCCAGCCTTGCTAAGGAGTACCTAATCAATTTCCCTTGTGTCTTCAGCTGTCTTCTCGTAAGTCCACGATCAAGGTTAAGTGTTTGTCTCGTGTCATTGGTCCTTGTCTCTCACCGGCATGCAAGCCCTAGCATCCGGTCTTGTGTCACTGAGCTCCATAGGGCATGCATGAGAGGAACGATGGTCGCGTCTCATGTAATGCATTCTGAAACTATCTGCTGGAGGGATTGACTTGGCTGTGTGTGTATTTCCTTTTTCTAGACTAACCAGCAAGACTGAAGCAGCCGTTGGCTGGATCCAACCCTAGAGGCTTGGCAGGAAGCAAAGCCTCCAAAGGTCCCTTAGCTGCTGCCATTAAAATCTGTCTGAGTTCCGTTAACTCCAGCATTTGTGTCCTCTATACCTGAGCTGACATGAAAGAATGATTGTTCCTTATTGACATCAGGAGGGTCCTGCAAGTCTGGATAACATCCTTAGCAGGTGAAATTGAGAGAGTGAAGAATGTATTGAAAGACTGCAGATGTGTTCTGTATATATGTATATATAGGGATCCACGGGACTACTGTCCTTTCGTAGAGTAGAGAAATTCATGTTAATTGAATTAACAGCATACACTGTTTGACCACTGTACACACACAGCCCAGAGTAAATGTATCATAAATATAATGAATATGAATATGTGATAAAGATAGCAGACAAATCGAAATGACTAGGTAGGATCGGGATCTTTAACAGCACAGATGAACATGGGCTCACTATTTAGCACTATTTTATGTGTATGTTATAACTGTTTAGTGCTGTACTTGAGGTTTTTGTGGCCATTAAACCACTTATAAATGCTTATAGTGGGGTCTTATCAGAAATTATTGCCAGTGCACGTTTTCCTATGGGCTTTTGAGATACTGCAATGAGTTGCTGTTGAGTTTCTGCAGCTGCTATTACCTTATTCCCTGTCACAATACTTGGAACGAAGTAATTTTCGCTTGACATTTTCCCTTTATTTGGTGGCACAAAGGCACCCAACCAGAAAGACCTGCACTGGAAATACAAACCTTGGGAAGAGAAAGTGAGACAGAGTAAAGAGTCAGAGATAGTTTTGTCAATATCACCACTGGTCATGTTTTTCAAAGGCTGTGGAAACGTCAAGCAGATAAAATCAATGAGATTGTAAGTGTCAAACAATTGTTAGGGTCTGTTTCATTTTAGCCAAAAAATAGCGTATTTGAATTATGCAATCCATCTTTCATCCCTTATCTCAAGACGTTTTAGGTGAACATGTGTGAATGTTTCAACATGAATACAGGGGCACCTCTGTGTGTATGCGTGCGCTTCAATGTACAGTGAATGCTGTTAGATGCATGCTTGAACAGTCTACAAGTGTGTGTTGTGCGAGCTTTCACGATTGTACATGCCTAGCTACTAGGACATATGTGTGCATTTTCTAGTCCAGGCTTGTTGCTAAAGATAGCAAAAGCAAATGATTGGCAGTCTTGATGACAACAGCTATGTACACTTAGACACCTGAGAGACAATCAAACAGATGCGTATCTTCTCAGTTACTTCTCTCATTCTAGGGTTCACTTGATGAAGAGTGATGGTACTGTGAAGGAATGAGGGGTAGAATAACAACTGGTGCTGTTTTCACTGTTACATATTCGACACTATAGATCATAATATTCTCATAGACCGCCTACAAAACCACATAGGTATACAGGGACAGGCACTAAAAT
>JBBJLR010156098.1:0-14850 GCA_037577145.1 Brachypetersius gabonensis
CCCTAATACAGACATACATGGGTTAAATATGAAGCGTAGAGTAGAATCTAAAAGGGAATCAAAAAATTTCCACTACACTCCCCCGAGGATCGGAGAAGACGAGAAGGAAGATATGGAGAAAGTAAGTCAGAGAGGTACGATGGTGCCAGACCATGAAGTGACTTAAAGGTAAGGAGAATAATTTTATAGGTGATATGAGAAGAAACGGAAAGCCAGTGGATGTTAATAAGAATGGGAGTAATATGATCAGACAGATTAGAAGAAGATAACATACATGCTATCTTTTAGTGCCCTGAGTTCACTAGGCAGGTATCCAAGATTCATGTTGGAAAATTGCCCCACGGATGCCAGTACGTAGGACTTTTTGGTGATAGTATTAGCCATGAAAAAGCTGGAAAACAGCAGAGCCACGTTAGCCATACCACAACCAGCCCAACATTAGTAAACGACCAGTGAGAAGAGTGTTAACTCACCTCACAGCCCGTCTAGTTGATGTGGAGTCGAGGGGTAGAGGGCTCGCGGGAGCAGGTGGAGTCAAGGGGGTGAGAGGACTCACAGCAGAAAGACACCGGACACCGACCGGAGGTTTCCAGCAGTAGTGGCGCTCTCCAGCCAAAACAGCAAGGTAAATCCAAGTTTCCAGACAACCATCAGCCAAGCAGCAAGTTAATCCAGCAAGAGTAAGGCCAAACAGTAGTGGTAGTAGTAGTATAGTTGACATAAACACACACAAACACACAACCCAGCATGGAGCGGCAGCCAAACGCGCAGTGTTGCCACACTGGAACCGGAAAAAATATCTTTTTTTCCCATTTTTTTTCTCCTATTGAATGTGAATTTGGTGGTTCTTAATCGTGCAATACAGAAATTTGAAAGCTGCCCAGATTACTGCCTTCACCTCTTCAGTCTTCCTTTAACCTGTTCTTTAACCACCACTTCTATCTATTTGCTTTCTCCTTAGCTAAGCTTTTAGTGATGCTTTTTGCCTTTTAACTGCGGGACGTGAATAGGATAAAAGAGTAACATTGCCCTTGTAACAGTCTATGGACATCACTGAGGCCAGGAATAAGTGAATAGGTGCTATCTTCGGGCTGCAAAATGTGAACAAGTTGCATATACCTTTAATTATCACTTTTGCAAGTTCCTTTCTCTAAGAGCTCTCTGTTTCTCCCCTGGAGAGAAACTCATAGAGCCAGCATATTTCCTCTTGATTACTGTATACATCATTTCTCCAGCCTGACACACACCCTCTCCACTCGGAAGGAGAAATTAGTGCTTGCGCACAAACGCTCATAAATCTAAGCTGCTTATGCGTGCCTGGTGATCTATGAGGGTGATCAGCCTGAAGCAGGTTGGAGACAACACAGGCCTGCCTTTCAACATGGTGGTGGGCTTTATGGCCTGAACGGCTGTTTCAGGCCGGTGTTATTTTCAGTAGTGGCATCTCTCAGCCTCTCTGGTGGGTGGGTTGCTGTGTTTGTTTCCACACTGACAAGTTCTTTAAACAATGATTCCTGTCTTTTGACTGAAAAAAAATGTGTGCTCCAAGTTCAAGGAAAAATACACTTGTAATTTATAAGGCTCAGGGAAAAAATACATGCTCTGTCAGGAATATTAAACAAGTTGATACTAAAAAAATAGAAAATAACAGTCATCTGAAAGGTGAAGCAGTGGCAGAAAAACATCAGTAGCATGACAGGCTGAAGATTTCAAAAGATCACACTTCACTCCCCTTAGCAAAAAGTAATTTATTCAGGTGTGCTACGAGTATACTCATTTCATACAAAGACTGATGCAGTATACTTGAAGGTTACTTTTTATATACTATATTTTATATACTTAAAACTTGTATTGTAAAGTAACTTGACTTATACTGATAATTATAAAGTATATAAAGTATACTTTAATCAACTTAAAAATGTTCATATTTGGTCAGAAGAAGTATAAATTAGTATATTTTCTAGTACACTACAAGAACATGGTCTGTATACTTGCTATACTTATACTCAAGCATACTTAATAAAACAAACTTCAGGTATATTACTTTTTGCCAAGGGTCTTCTACATAGTAACACATACCCCCCCACACACTCACACTCTCTGTGCCTACCTTTACATCCATTTACACTACACTTAAAATCATATTACAGACATATTAATATAATCACTTTAAAGTAATCTTTGGGGTTTTGCCACTTATTGATGTAGCATGGTGCACCTGCTTAAGTGGGAAATTCAACACCAACCTGTTGTGTGTTTCCATGAAATGACTCCAAACAATGAACACAATTAATAAAAGTCATTAGTCATTGATTAGCATTTTGACTAGTAGCTTTTTCTCCCAGTTGGTGGCATATTGAAATGTCTTTATATGATACATTAGTCAAGAAATATGAACATGTAATAATTGTGATCCACCCATGTCTGTATGTGAACTAATGAGTTAAATGTTAGTTAAAGGAACAGTTTGGTCAGTAATGCTAAGTGGGCCAAGTGGGGCATTCTGCTGGTTGGTTGGTTTATCTGTATCTCAATTAACTAATTAATTTAACTTTTGCTAATTAAGATGTTTAGTCAATAATTATAATTCTAATGTTACTAACAATAGCAATAAAAGTCAATTCAAAGTATTTAAAAGCACCTCAAAGAGGCATTTGTCAGCTTTTGATGGGTGAAATGGAGCTAAACTGACTAGGCAGCTATATGCCAATATGCTGATATGCAACCATGCATCACGCATTCTACTTATTAAAAGTTTTAGTTCTAACATGAATGGTATGTTCTGAAATGAGCCCTTTAAAAGTTTACACCCCCCGCCCTTTTCACTGGGGTTATGTTCTAAGAGCACCCACTCTGACACAGTGAAAAACCGCGTTGTTGTGTTTTGGAAAAAAAGACCCTCAGTTTAATGCATTACCCTGAAAGAAAATTGAATGATGAATAAATTATCAAAATCAGAAAACTTTATTGCTATAAAACGTTAGCATTAGTGGTTAGCATCAGTAGCGTACAAATACTCGTAAAAAAAAAAAGTTAAAATAACTCTCTCTACCCACATGTTTAGACAGAGCACAGCTCACTAATACAAAATAAATTGAGATAACTGTGTAAAATTGTGGAGGGGGGGGGGGCGTTAAAACACTAAAATACGAGGACAAGACACGGAGCAGTCATGCTACATGCTGCAGCAGTTTCTTCTTTTTATTTTATGGCGGTTGACAACTTTTCAGTGAATTACCACCCCCACTAAGGGGTGACTGGTAATACAGTTTGGTTCTCAAATCCGCATTAGACTGAATGCTGATCCGGGTAACAGTTTTCTGTACCCTCTCACCACCCCCAGATTTGTAGTTTACCATTTAAACCCATCACATCAAAAACACCGCCTCTGTGTACATCCCAGCCTCATCTGCATTCCCTCTTTTTAGTCTTCCTCCTCTCTCAACTATGTTCGTTCGACTTTAGAGAGGAATCCTTTAGGTGATTCCTCTTCATTCTGGCACTGGAACAAAAAAGAGAACACTGTAAGGAAGGGGGCATATGTGTGTGTGTGTGTGTGTTGGAGATTTTTGACAGTTAACATCTTCTTTAGCAGCTCATTACAGTTTTCCCCCAGTTGATAAACTTAACTTGTCTCCATTTTTCAAAATACTTGCCAAGAAAAGTAATTTCAATACTGTTTTCCACAAGGCACTTCTGTTTTTCAGCAAACATGACACACAAGTGGGCATCTCTGCATTAGAGCAGCATAATAAATCCAAAGTAGTGCTCCTTAGTTTGGAGCTATGTTGGTTCTGGTAAAGGGGTGTGTTCAAATATTTAACACTCCATCTCGATAGTAGTTGCTGAATGCTATAAAATGCAGTTTTGCATTTTTGTAATATGTGATTGATGAAGGGGTGCGCAAGGACAGGGGCATTTGCAAGCGAAGGCAGAAGGGTTTTGTGTATGAAGAATGTGCTTTTGTATGTTTATGTAATCCCAGGAACATCATCTGCAAATGTTGATAACCCAGTTATTTCTTAAAAGTGTTAATACTGTCAAGAAAATTTTACTTAGCAAAGTCCTAGTAATTGCTAACAAGTCCAAAAACAGGAAGTCAAATTTTCTAACCTTTTTGATGCCTGTAAAAGAACTAGCCATGCTCAACAGAGCAGGGTTTGAATGGCTCTCCTGGGTTATCATTCAAATATTTCCTCTTCTACTTCATGGTCATAAATAGATTTGCCTTACCAACTCTTTTAATGATTAATATTGACTTTAATAGATGTGTGTTTATGTACAGTAATCCCCCACTTTTCGCGGCGGTTACGTTCCAAGAGCACGTGCGCATAGTGACAAACCACATTGTTGTGTGCCTAAATGCTTAAAAAAATGCCTAAAAATCAGAGGTGTAAAGTATTTGAGTAAAGGGACTTCGTTACTGTACTTAAGTATTTTTTTGCCTACTTTGTACTTGTACTGAGTATCCAAAATGTAAGCCACTTTTACTCTCTACTCAACTACATTTTTGATTGAATATATGTACTTTTTACTCCACTACATCTGAACGGACCCTTATCGTTACTCATTACATCGTGACTGTGTGCCACAAGTCGCCATCTTTTTCTGCCATGGCTAATTTCTAGTCACAGTCAGGCCTGGTGACTGACGCTCAGGGACAGTTCCCACCTGTGACCACCTGGGGTCGCCTTATGAGCATGGATCATCCCTGAACTCTAATTGTATCACCTGTGCACTGTTATCTGTTAAGTCGTCATGTTACCTGTATTGTCTCACACTGTGATTACTTGTTTCCCTATTGGTCCATCTTTCATGTCTCCTCTGTATTTATAGTTTCCTCCCTCAGTTATTCCCCATGGGAGCATACAATCACATAACCTTTCTTAGGTCCTCGGCCTGTGTCTGATTCATGCTCGGCCCTCGTGCCTGTTTGTGTTCCGTTTTCTGCCTTGTAAATAAACCTTATTAAGAACTATGGAAGTCCGCGTTGGTGCTCTCCTTTCACCTCAACTACAACCATTTCTTGGGTGGAAGAGGCGATATCGCCATATGCAGGGTGCTGGAGGTACTGGATGTGGTTTACCTGTGTGTGCTATTTTGCAATATTGAGGTGTTCAATTTCATTTCTATATTAGGAAATAAAACCTCATAAATAAACAGTTTCTTGTTTTTCACATTTCTTGGTGTTCTTTGAGCCTACATTCAGTACAAGTAAAATACTTAAGTTCTTTTAAAATCGGATACTTTAAGACTTTGACTCAAGTCGTATTGGAAGTGGTGACTTGTTACTTGTAATGGAGTCATTTTTACAGTAAGTTATCTGTACTGTTACTCAAGTATGGTTTTACTCTTTACACCTCTGCTAAAAATACCTATTTTTATTGTGTAAACCCTAAATCTGGCCCCAGATATGCTTTTAATTTCATTTAAAAGTCTGTTTAATGCATTACCCTTAAAAAAATTAATCAGAATTCTCAGCACATTCTCACACGCGCTCGTGAGCGCACGCATATATTGGTGATTGCCTGCCCTATTGGTTGCGCCCGCCCTCTTGTTTAAGCTAATTGGCAGCTAGGGGGGAGGATCGTATATATATAGTATATATATTACTGGCAGGTGACTCACCCTGAGGCATGTCCTTGACCCCGCCTCCTTAGAAGTTTGGCGCAACTAGGTCGCGTGTCCATTGTTTGGAGCGGCTGCTGGTTGGCAGGCAGTAAGGAGTAATCGAGCTTGGGCTTTATAGCCAGGCTCCAGTGAGCAATGGAGATTTGGCCTCCACCTTTCTGTCTAGAAGAGGATTTTAATAACCTGTGTGGCAGGGAGGAGCTCCCTTTCCCCCTGGGAGCTGGTGCTGCAGCTTATGTCGCCTAGAGTTGAGCTTGCCAGAGTGGAAGGTGACTAAGGTTAAGTCTGCACAGCTTTCCCCCTGGTGTACATAGCGTCAAGCTCCTCCTCAAGGGCTTCACCTTCGCTGTCCTTTAGCGTTGCTGTTTTGTCTCTTCTGTTTTGTCTTTGTTTTGTCTTCTCCTATGATTTGTTTTTTTTTTGTTCTATGTAGCTGATTTGCCTCCCATCATTTTTGCTTTTGTCTTTGTTGTGATTTGGTGTTATTTTTTCTAATTTGATTTTCTGTTTTTTATTTATTTGCATTGGATAAAGTTGCTTTGTATGTTGGTTTATTTTCTTGTTTGCTATTTGGCTAGTGTGTGGATAATTTTTTTCCTTGTGATTTGTATCATTTTCTGTTCTGTTCGTTTAATTGGGTTTTTGGAATTGTTTTGTTTTTATTTTCTTTTGCATTTTGAGGATTTATTCTTGCCTGTGTTTTTTTTTTTTTTTGGCTCTAAACCGGTGACTGTTGCGTTTCTTGGTGGTGGCATCCCTGCACTAGTAGGTGGTGTAGAACACTTGAGGTGGTTCACACGTGGATTGAGGTTTTTTTTTTTTTCTCACAGTGGCGTGTAGTGTTAGGGTTTCCCCCCCTGCCCTGATTATCCTTCTGGTCCTATGTGGTAAGCCAAACTTGCTCTCTGCTGTGGTTTTGGGTTTTTTCTTCTTCTTTTGAGTGCAATTTTCTTAAAATAGAAATAAATGAACAACTGGACTCGTGTCTTCTGCCTTTGTGTGAACAAACCTGAGCGTCTTTGAATGGGTAATTATTATTTTTTTTTAAGATTCTTTAGGGTGAAAATCCCTAAGGTGGCGTAGTCGTTTCTGCACCCTCCTGCCTGGTTAAGCTTACCACAGAGAACAGCTTACTAATAGTAAATAAACTGAGAGAACTGTTGAAAAATTGGGGTGGGGGGTTAAAACACTAAAATATGAGGACAAGACATGAGCAGTTATAGAATTGTGGCAGTAATAGAGTTCAGTTCTCAGACAAAATGTGTGTTAGACTGAATTTGCAAGTGCTGATCCGCATAAAACTGAGGGGTTATTCTTTTTGGTTTGAAGCTGGTGTGGAGCAATAGCATTGTTGAACAGCATAGAGTTGTGTTAATTGTGCTTCATCTGTTACAGTTAATTCTGCCATGTGCTGTACACATTTAGTTTTTTAATCAGTTGCAGAGATGTGTAGGTTTCTTGTACAAGAAACTTGTCCTTTTAAAATGATTATGGAAAAATCAAAATGCTTTAGGTTGTGCCTTTTGCCTTAGGTTGTGTTTAGTTAACATACTTTGTTGTTCAGGCACATGTATAAATGTATACAATAGAATTAGGCTTTTGTGGTAGCAATGATATTCCTACAGAACAAAGATGTTATCCACTATGCAATCCAATATTGGCAAAGGAGACTAGTATTACAGTAGAGGTAGAGTCCGCTAGAGGTCACAATTGGACTATGAGCTCCTCAGCACATCTCTAGCCGACTCTAGTTATTAAGTGGTTTCAGCCGGCTAGAGTTTAAGTATTGATTATTGTTTCTTCTTATTGGTCCTTTGTATATACGCCTCCCTATTTAAGCCGATCCTATGTTAGTCCATGTGATTAGTCCTCCCTCACCTTACCTCCTCATTCCTCATGCCTGTTTCCTGTTCTGTTCCCAATAGATCACCTCATCATGGAAGTCTGCATATGTGCTCTAATTCTCTGTCTGGACATGGCCGGTATGTGACAAAGAATTAGAGGCTCAGAATTAGAATCCTAGCTCCTGTTGTGGTCCCAACTACAGCAGCTGTTCCCCTGCCGTAGTCCCAGCTCCAGACACAGTGGCTCCTGCCGCAGTCCTAGCTGCACCTGTGGTTCTTGCCCCGGCCTCTGTTCCTGTATGGGGGTCACTACCTTCACTGCCTCTTCTGCCATCAGAACTCCCCCAACCTCCCGTCCTCCGCCAAAGTGTCCACTGATTCTCTGTCCGGACGTGGCCAGTTTGAGACATCTAGAAATGTTGATGTCTGACATGCTGTATTTGTTAATTATCACAATATCTTAATATTAATTTATGTGCCATTTTCTATATTTTTCTGGCATTCTTGCCCACATTTCATTAGCATTTTATAGCTTTACATTTATTGCAGAAGTTGAAGAACAATTGCTGAAAATTGAAGAATGCTTGCAGGGGGCTTACAAAACTGTTCACAATACAATCCTTCTGTGTTACTGCCACTTTGGTTTAACAGCAATAATTGGCCTGGGCACAGATTCTACAGTTTACTGTATTTGCTTTACAAGAATGCTGTACTAGGCGAAAATTAATGAATTGAATGTCCATCTATCCATTCATCCATCTTCTACCCTTTTGTCCCACACTCGGGGTCATCAGGTGGGTTGCAGACTATCCCAGCTGCTATAGGCAAAGGCGGGACACACCCTGGACAGTCGTAAATTGCATGTCTTCTGCAAATTAGACATCTTTACTGTCTTTTCTTCTGGGGTGTGCATTTTATTTTTATGGATGTGCATTTTAATGAGTGGCACTGCTGAGATATTCATGCAAATCGTCAATCTGGAGTTAAGTAAACTAAATAGCATTCATTAACCTGGAAAAAGTTCATGTTTTTTTAAAACAAGATGGAAGTAATTACTTTTTAAAAAAAAAGGCACTGAAAAGACATAGAAGACAGGTGAGTGCATTCCATCAAAGAATGACTCACTTTCAGATCAGTTACAAAATGGCAAGTCCCTCATTTTTTCCTCTTCAGATCTTTTTTTCACATTTTGTTAAATCATATAGACATTTTGGTAGGTTCAACTGCATTTATTTTCTTTTCCCCCCCATGTCTGAGTCTGCTCCCTTTAGTTTAGCATGTACAGGATTATAATGCATAAAATTACATACAATTAAGAGAAGTAAACCTGAACAACTGACAAGACAATGCTATATTTAACAACTTTTATCAGACAATTTCATATACATACAGAAATGAATCAACAAAAAATGACATATAAATGCATACATAAAAACTTTCATATAAATTCATATAAATGCATCCAAGGGTTTTGCTGGAAAAAAATCTGAATTAGTTCAGCCATAGCCAATCCCTAATTCTGATTTGATTTGACAAAAATTGTGATTTTTAATGTGTTGGAACCTTCACATCAAGCCAAACACTGAGCACTCAATAAGACTACTTAAGGGGAAGGAAATGTATTCTTTGCGTGCAGAAAGCCAATCTGGATAACCCCCATTATACAAGAAGACTGGGCATAAAGGCTGTAAATGTTTGCTTTGTTCTACTAAGAAATTCTGTCATTCCCAGCTTTTTCGATGTGGTCTTTATCTTTTCTTAAACCTCTGATTTTTAAAGTCAATGTTTTTTTTTTAATTCTTTTCTTCTAAGACCTGGCCATTATCCTTGCCCCTGTACCAAAAATATACTCATAACTCTCAAAACTCTTCAGACAGTGAGAACAAAAAAAACTGTGATTAATGCAATTAATGATATCAATCTTGTACCCTTTTATTATTTCTGTAAATGACAAACCCTAATTAAGCATTGACCACACCTGTTCTGTCATTTTCTCAGAGTCTAGCGTGGAACGGGGGCATTCATGTGAATAGAGACATGCTCCAGTGATGTCTGCACCTTCAGGTTTCTGCATACAGAAAGCAGTCTGGAGGGAACTGGGGGAGGAATAGGGACAAGGGGTGTCAAAAGTAAAAAAAAAAAGCTTCAAGGAAGAGTAGGACAACTACTATAAAGGAGGAGAGCATTCTGAAATGCACTTCAGGCATTAATAGTAGACTAGGTAATTCACTGCGGGATGTTTAGGAGGGAGAGTATATGTTTTGGGGAGCCTATTTTTATCTTATCCTCCATTAACGTCAGTAATGTTTCTTAAAGTCAACTACATTAGAAATTATTTTGTTTCTATTGCATCAACAAGTCCATATTCACATAGGGAACAGCTGGAAAACATAGTCGAGTTAGAATCACAGGCAATTTGTTTTACCAGATAAGCAAGTAGTTGTTTGTTATTGCTTACATAATAAACAACTACTTGATTGACTCCAAACAGGAGAGAATTTATTTTTGTTTGTGTTTACAAGGCAAGATAAGCACAATGAATGTGAAATTTATAATGGCTGAAGAAAACCAGTGCAAAAGAGAAAAGTTTAGAGATGAAGGTCTGCAGGTGTTATGGGTTTATAAAGTATTTTCACACCAAAACAATCTTTATGGGTTGGGCAGCTCCATATGTGTTGATTATGAAAATATTTGGCATACATTAGATTTCGCACTGTGCCGTTCCCATACATCAGTAAACCCATGTACGATGGTCACATATAAAATGTCAGGAAACCTCTGCACCTACACTTTTATTTAGTTTAGTATTTCAGTTATGGTAATCACAAATAAGTTCCACACACAATTGATTTATAAAGCATACATGTTTTTATTGTTAACAGAAAATGTATCTATTTAAAGTGCACACATTTAATTAACTTTAGTAACATCATATGTTGCCTAGTTATGTTTCATAATTTTGAATTTTGTTTTGAGTTACCGATGCAGAGGATGCGTCTGGTGCTGCTGGTTGGCGACTTTTAGCCAGGATGGCTGAAAGGGTTTGGCCTCAGAAATGCAGCTAATTTATAGGGAAAGTGACCAGTTGGGGCAAACCATGTGGCTGCAGCTTCATGGGTGGGTTTGAGTGTTTAGTTTGGGGTTTGTTGTTTTCTTTGGGTCATTGGGTGTTTTATCTTTTCGTAGGTTAGGTTTAACTATGTATGTATTGCAAAGTTTGGTAGTTTTATTGTCTGTGGTTTAGTGGTTACTGTTTAGTGTCTAGTGTTTTTTTGCTATCCCCTGTGTTTTATGTTGGTCTGGTCAGCCACAGTATATATGTGTCCCTTTGTGTTTGTTGAGGAAGTCAGTTAGTTTTTGTTTCTCTTAAGTTGAGTTTTGAACAACTAAAATGGAAGAAAATTCTTTTTTTGTAAAATGTAATTTTACAAAAATGTAATTTCTGGTGTGGAATAAATTAGAACACCCAAATTTATTCCCATTTAAAATGGCTCAGACCTCACACAGGCATATCACATCAGGTGCACATAATTAGAACATCATTGCTCAGCCTTTTGAAGAAGGCTTGCCCTATTTAAATCTCAGACATTTAGTGTTGTGTGCTCCAGGCTGTTGAAGTGAGAATTAACACAGTGGTTAGACTGAAAGATGTGACATCTGGGGATCCTTCAACTGGGGATCACAGAAGAAGTAGGTCACCTGAATATTAGGGGAAAGGGCTCTAGACTAGAGGTGTGGGTGTGTAAGTGAATGAGTGTCTACAGCTGTGATCATTAAGGGCTAAGGGTTCGTGTAATGTGATTGGTTGAGTGTGTGGTTAAATCCTGGCCGCACATGACTGGTGCCCTTTTTGGGTGCAAGTCTGTACTCTTTATGAACTATTATACACACATTTATAAAAATAAGACCCACAAGACGCCACAAGATGGCGCCGGTGAGGATGGCTGCCGTCGCTCGGTGTCCTCCCACTCTTTGCGTTTTTCTTATGTTTGCAATGCTTTTTTTTACTTTCTTTGCTACCTGTAATGCTCTCATATCCTACAACAGACAAACTTTCTTAGACATTCGATAAAACTCGCAATCAGGTCCCTCACAGTCCGAGTTTTATGTGAATGGAAGTGACTTACCTTGGCTACCTGCTGAGAAGAAAAAACACCAGAGAAAAAGGGGGAAAAGAGCCGGGACCCTGGTCAGGCTGAGGAACAGACAACACCGCATCCCGCTTCCCAGCATTCTTCTAGCGAACGTCCAGTCTTTGGAAAACAAGCTGGATGAACTAGGGGCCAGGATGACTTTTCACCGGGAGACCAAGAACTGCAATGTCTTTGTTTTCACAGAGACATGGCCGGACCCCTCTGCTCCTGACTCGGCCATTGTTCGCGAGGGCCTCTCCATTCACTGCCAGGACAAAACAAAGGACTTGGGAAATGCAGGGGAGGAGGCATGTGTGTAATGACCAGCACACGGTGGTGTACTGATGTTCAGACAGTTTTGTCAGGGTGCACTCCTGATCTTGAACATCTTATGGTCAGGTGTAGACCTTTTTATCTGCCCAGGGAGTTTACAGCAGGATTTTGTACTGCTGTTTATATTCCCCCCCACGCCGACCCCACATGGGCATTTGACGAACTGTTCGATGTCATCGACCGGCAGGAAACTTTACACCCGGAGGCTGCTTTTATCGTGGCTGGTGACTTTCATAAAGCCAACATGAAGAAAAGCCTTCATAAAGCTTTCATAAAGTCTTTCCAATGCGCAGTGAGAATACCCTGGACCACGTGTACGCACAAGCCTACAAAGCCTGCCCCTGACCGGCTTTCGGCAAATCAGATCACTCCTCAGTCCTGTTGCTGCCAGCCTATAGGCAGAAGCTGAAACGTGAGCAGCCTATGACGCGTTCGGTTCAACGCTGGACCGACCAATCAGACAACGCACTGCGTCATTGCTTTAACATCACAGACTGGGGAGATTTCCGGACTGTGGCTGAAAAAACAACGTCGGCAAACTAATCACAAACTAATCACTAACGGACTTTAATCACAAATGCATCGATGATGTCGTACCACGGGTTAATGTACGGTCTTACCCTAACCAGAAGACGTGGGTTAACAGAGAGGTCCGCGCAGCACTGCAGCCTTTAAATCTGGAGACCCACGTGAGTACAAAACATCCCAGTATGCGCTCAGGAAAGCAATAAAAACGGCCAAAGGACAGTACAGAGAAAAAGTGGAATCCTGCTACAACAACTCCAACACCAGAAACATGTGGAGTGGGCTAAAGACCATCACGGACTACAAGGGGAAGAGCCACAGAGTGGAGGAGGTAATGGCTTCTCTACCTGAGGAGCTGAACACCTTCTATGCACGCTTTGAAAACCACCAATCTCAGGAGCTTTTGCTGGAAGAGGACAGCTGCCCTCTTCAGATATCTCAGGCTGAAGTGTGTAAATACTTCAAGAAGGTAAACACACAAAAAACTCCTGGACCGGACAATATCCCAGGTCGTGCTCTCAAAGCATGCGCCCACAAGCTGGCAGATGTCTTCACAGACATTTTCAACCTTTTCCTGCTCCAGTCTGTTGTCCCAAAATGTTTTTAAAAGGACCACCATCATCCCTGTCCCAAAGAAAACAAGTGTGAACTGCCTAAATGACTATCAGCCAGTAGCACTCACCTCCATTGCCATGAAGTGCTTTGAGCGCACTGTCAAAGCTCGTCACTTCCTCATTCCCTACTTCACTTGATCCGCTCCAGTTTGCCTACAGGTCAAACAGATCTACAGATGATGCAATAGCAATTGCACTTCACACTGCCCTCTCCAACCTGGACCAGAAAAACACGTATGTACGAAAGCTGTTCATCGACTATAGCTCCGCTTTCAACACCATCAGACCCTACAGACTCATAACAAAACTCAGAGACCTGAACATCAGTTCCTCCCTGTGCAGTTGGATCTTGGACTTCCTGACAGACAGACCTCAGGTTGTTCGGATCGGCAACATCAGCTCTTCTACACTGACACTTAGCACAGGGGCCCCCAGGGATTTGTGCTCAGCCCCCTGCTGTACGCCCTGTTCACCCACGACTGCACGGCAACACACAGCTCCAACACCATCATTAAATTTACAGATGACACCACCATCATCGGCTGCATTTCTGATGGCGATGAGTCGGCATACAGGGCAGAGGTGAGAGCACTGATGTCATGGTATAGTGACAACAATCTGCTGCTGAACATCAGCAAGACCAAGGAGCTCATCGTGGACTACAGGAGACTGCAGGGAGGAGGCCACACCCCCATCCACATCCAGGGAGCAGAGGTGGAGAGAGTCAGCTGCTTCAGATTCCTAGGCATCAACATCAGCGAGGATCTGAGCTGGTCACACCACGTCGGTGTGATCACAAAAGCAGCAAGACAGCGGGTCTTCTGTCTACGGCACCTGAGAAGGTTCAGCATTGATGACAGAATACTCACCTTCTACTTCTACTCAACTTCTACCGATGCACCATCGAGAGTATTCTGTCTGGCTGTATCACCACCTGGTATGGCAGCTGTAACGCTCTGGACCACAAAGCTCTGCAGAGGATGGTCAGATCAGCACAGCGCACAAGGACTGAACTGCCAGCCATCCAGGACCTGTACAGTCAGCGCTGTAGGAGGAAGACGCAGTGGATCCTCTCTGATCCCAGCCATCCAGGACCTCTACAGTCAGCACTGTAGGAGGAAGACCTAGCGGATCCTCTCTGATCCAAGCCACCCCAGCCCCACCCCAGGCTTTTCTCACTCCTGCCTTTAGGCTGGCGGTACAGGAGCATCCAAATCCACACCAGCAGATTCAGAGACAGTTTTTATCCACAAGCAGTCAGGCTTCTGAACTGCTAATACCTGCACACACCAGGATACACTCACCACAGCTACTGGATGCTTCACAATAACACTTTAAACAAACAACACTTTAAATCCTCACTGCAGCATTTTGCACTCCACATTCTAAATACCTCACTGCATCATTTGCACTAGACATTCTATTAATATTATTCTTTATATTACCTTTCCATACTGTAAATACTAAACACTCTTTAAAAACGTTATTTCTATTTTCAAAATTTTTACATATACATTACATTCCCATATATATATTTATGTATATATAGATATTCAATTGTCAAATGTTTACTTTTTAAATTTTGTTATATTTTTATTCTATTTTATTTTTATTTTTATACTTCTATATATTATGTAAAGGGGGGGAACACGAGCCTAAGAATTCATTACAGTAATGATGCTACATCTGTATATGTGACGGTTCGGACTAAGTTTGCCTCGGGTTCCCGGTCACGTGCCGTTTTTTCTATTTTCTGTTGGTCACGTGCCC
>JBBJLR010156159.1:0-14844 GCA_037577145.1 Brachypetersius gabonensis
TACATTTCACATGAGTGGATGTTTGTGTGTGTGTGTGTGTGTGTGTGTGTGTGTGTGTGTGTGTGTGTGTGTGTGTGCGTGTGTGTGTGCATGTGTATGTGTGCGAGTGCGCGCGCGCGCGTGTGTGTATTTGTCTGTGTGCACGCACGTGTGTGTGTTTGTGTGTGTGTGCGAGTGCGCACAATATATGCATGTGGGCTGTAGAGGCCGTGACGACCATGAGGCAAAGACGATCACTTCTCTCAGAGAAGAGGTAAATGTTTACATGATTTTGTGTAAACAGTCGACAGGGTGACGCTGTTGCTGGGTCTGTATTTATCAGGTGTCTACAATCCCTTGTTTTCTTTACATATAAGCATATTTTTTACAGTACAACAGGAGCCGATCTTACATCACTGTGAGACATTTGCAGCATGTAGCTGCTTAATCATTGACTGGTGGTGCCCTGCTGCTCTCATGTTATTTATCTTCTCCAGCTTGTCCCATAAACAGTTTGATGTATAGTTTAATGAACAGCTGTGTTTAGGTTTGGCCAACTTCCTCCTGTCCAAGAAACTCCAAAGCACTAGCTTAATGGAGTATACATTATAGGGATAGAGCGACTTCCTGTGTGCTCCAGTGTCCTTTATCTCATCTGTATAGTTCTGTGTGGGTGTCTACATCTGTGTATAAATCTGAGGCGTGCAGAAGCTTTAGCAAGGGGTGGCAAATTGCATTATGGTTAAAAGTGTAGTTATACCTAATTGTTCAGTCAATGTTCGGTGAAATCATTAAAAGACCCTCACCATGGAAAAGCCAAGCATCCCATTTTTAAAACATCAAACAGTTTAATGTCATATAGTTCCAAATGCACACTGAATGTAGCTGTGCAGTGAACATTCTCCACCCAGTCAATTCGTATAAATAGACTGAGCTGTAAAGCTGTTTTAAACGTGACCTTTTTTGTGATGTCACAAAACACAGTACATTTACTTATATTCACCTATTTAGACTGCAGCGCTTTAGCCCCTGCTATTGATGCTGAAGTTATAAGGAGTGTTTCAGCCTGGACTGCTTTTGTTATAGACCCAATACAGGACATCCAGTCAGGATGGTGGTGATCTACATGTATTAAACTAAGACTAGTGGTTAGGGCATTCTCCCTGTGATCAGGATGCCGTGGGTTTGATTCCCAAGAGTGCTAGTGGCACCACTGAGGTACCCTTGAGCAAGGTACCTCCCCAGGTGCTGTGTTCCTGGCTCCCCGCTGCTACTTGGTGAATGGGTTAAATACAGAGGAAGAATTTCATGTTGTTCACACAGTGCTCTGGTGTGTTCACGTATGACAGAATGGTCACTTTCACTAAAACAGCCTGTTTAATTGTATAGATTGGGAATGAATTATGGCTTTGGTTAGGTTCCAAGCACCATAACAGTCAAATATTACTCCATCACCACTATAGCTTTAATAGTTTAGTGCACAATACACAATTGTGTGTGCGTTTATATCAGTTGCTTTTCAACGCTTTCAAATATGGCTCAGCCAGTCAGATTTAAAATCTGCCTTTGATCCTGTCAAATGGTAATATCACGTACTCGCATGCCGTAACAGAGTAAATAGTAGAGTAAACAGAGTAAACACACTCCAGTGTTTTCTGCTCATTAATGTTAAACGTAATAATTGACATTAGAGAGTATCGCGACCATTTATAAGTGAAGATATTACATAAATCATCATTCTTTCAGTCTTTTTATGACTGAAAGAATGATGGCAGAAGCTGCCATTATTGCAGAATTGTCTCATTTCAGAAGTTGCCATTTATAAGATAATTACATGACCATCAAGGAAAATGGAAGATGTAGGGTAATGCTCACATGTGGTACATCTTAACTGAAATCAGACTGTGATGATATATATTTATCATGATAATTCTGCGGACAATAGCAATGTAAGTCTCACTGTTCACTGTTTTAAATTTTCCTTATTGTCCAGGCTCCCTGTCAGCATAGACCTGATGATGCCCGATGGAAAATTACAGAGTCGTAGAGGCAAGAAAGTTTTTTATGATACCTCTGCTGCTCGGGCCTTTCTTACTTTGCTTTGGCATCTGAGGCATTCCAGTGCCTAACCTCCTCTTGTTCTGAAACAACACAGGAAATTTCGGACATGTGTCTCTGGCCGGCACAAAATGGAAAATAAAACATTACCTTACTTCTGACAGTCTAAAAATATGTTTCAAAGAACAGAAAAATTAATGTAACATCACGCTCTTTCATGAGACCCCAGAGCACGTTTTAGCCCATTTTTTATGTTCTGTTGTCCAATGAGCTGATTACTTATTCTAATGAACTGAATGAGCCTAAAAGCATGATGAAGAATTTCATGAAAAATAAAAACATGGTAATATACAGTTTTAGAGATCTCCAGACAGCCCTGAATTCTGCAGTGTGAGGCGACTGCGGAGTTGTTCTGCAGGTTTCGACATGCAGAGGAGATAAAATCTGATCTGCAGTTTGCAGCACAGGAGGCAACAGGCTTCATATTCATCCCGCCTGGAGTGGACCCCTCTGCCCCTTAATGATAGATGTAAAGGCAGCTCTTTACGGGTGAATAATTCAGAACTCAACAAAGCGGAACTTAGCACAGCAGTTTTATTTAAGCATAACCTATGTGGGACACCTGAGTGGGACACCTGATTGTGCTGCCCTCCTGTGTTCAAGCTTGGTTACTGCATGCATTGTACAGGCAGTTCACACCCCCTTAAAGAAGAGTCTGCAGATATTTAGAAGAACACATTACTCCCTCAGCTTAGCTACGCACTGTAGCATATTTCATACTAGATCATGATAAACAAGCTTAAGCATCTTATTTATCTTTGTTTAATTTACTCTCTAAACATTATCCCACTTGAGATTCTGCCACTTCTGTTACAGGAGGGGAAAGGGGTTTCACTTTCTCGCCATGGCAGCTGTACACATTTTTAGCATTACTTTATCTTCCCGTGTTTTGGTTGGGTGAGAGGATTATTGCTTCCCACTGATTGACATGGCCTCACATGCAGAGGCCCTTAAGGCCCCAAGTTGCTTTGAGCTCTCTGAATTAAGTGTAAAGTGTAAGTGTAATTTAGTGTAATTAAGTGTAATTTTGTTAGCACTTTAATAAAACTTTATGCGTTATTACTACTAGGGCTGCACGATATTAGGAAAACATGCGATATGCGATAATGTTGTTGAGTGTTGTGATGGCGATATCACATGCGATAAGTGAGTAAAAACTAAAAAAAGTAAAAAGCCTTTATAGTGTTAATGTTTTTCTACTTTGGATTTGCTGGTAACAGACTCTAGACGCTGACTAGTCTATGCAGAAAAAATGAAATGCAATATTTCCATTCCAACATGTTTTTTTAAAGAATATATGTAAAAAGAGCATTTAATGCCTCCCATAAAACATTTGAACCATTGAACACTGTTGAAAAAAATCTGAAAATATTTTTCAAATAATTTTAAATCTTAAATAAAGATTTTTGCCCTCTTCTCTGTGACACTGGTTGAAAAGTTTAGGAAAAACACCATTTATTACTGTTTAGTCAATATGTATATGTATATTTTTTCGCGATATGTATATTGCGCATGTTGATATCGCGATGACGGTAAATTTGTGATATACTGTGCAGCCCTAATTAGTACAATGGGTAAGTGGTATTAACGACTTTATCTGTTTCTCATAATTCTTTTTCTTTTTACACACAAGAACCCTGATGTGTGTGTGTGTGTGTGTGTGTGTGTGTGTGTGTGTGTGTGTGTGTGTGTGTGTGTGTGTGTGTGTGTGTGTTTAAATCATCTAAGGTAATTTCATTAAAATAGTCCTCCACTCTCATACATCCGACAAACCACTATTTCGTGTTGTAACCCTTTTTTCTCATAATGATTATACATATCTTATCATTGTTGATTTCAATTTTAATTGGATTAATTAGATGCTGCATTGTGTCAGTTTGGTGATATGAGATGAACAGTTTATTGTCAACATATGTTTACTGCACAGTTGGTTTTGGTTTTCCTCCTCATTTCTGGCACTTGGTTTATGTCTGTATTCAGGTTGTTCATTCATGTATTTTCCATCCAGAGCCCACTTTACAGATGCATACAGATGTTAGCTTATGTCACAGCAGCTTTTGGCTGTATGGTAAACTGATCATCATGAGGTCTCCAAAAAATGTATTGCTAATATTTTTTAAAAAATTAGAATTTATGTTCTCAGTGAATTGGCCCAGTGGTTACTTTGCAATTTGACCACAGGACAATATATTTCCATTTATAGTCTGAGCATCCTCCACTAGGGATAGATATCAGAGCTTACAATGGTTTTGTGTGCGTCACATAAAGGGAAAACCCTCACCAGCAGGATCAAATGTATGTTGTATGAGTACTTGAGGAATCATCAAAATAATCAATAGATTACAAATTACCCATGTTATTAAGAGTAACAGCCCTAAGAAAGTGTTGTAGTGTAAGACTGCGATTCAAAAACGCATCCGTTCTGCAGAACTTACTCTACGAAGGCCATTGTTTTGTTTCTGCTGTGATTAGAAAATAAATGTTCAGTTCTTGCACTGTGTGTGTGTGTGATACTGGCACTGTTATAATACACACTAGGCCTGAATAAAAATAATGCATTATGTCATTTAAGTGAACTATACTGTGCTACTCAGGTTACGTTCTAATGGAGGAAATCCCCTTTGCTACAGGGTGGAAGTACTTTGTGTTTCATTACCTTTTGTCAGCGCTGTTGTCTGTAGCAGGGTGCCCTCAGCCGGCTGACAGCTGGCAGTGTGAGTAATGCAGCTCTGGCCTGCAGTTTTGAAGGCGTATAATGATTTCATATTGAAAATACTCTGATCACTGTTCTCACATGAACACTTTAATAAATCCAAGTATGATAAATACATTTATAAATAAATAAAGGTGATTTTTGCTTAGCAGCCACTAAAAATTCCAGTTTGTCTGATTTAAATCAACCTGTGTAGTAAATGAATAGATACGGGAATTATTTCTAGCATTTCTTAACACAGGTGGCGATCAAAAATCCAACTGAATCTTGACCTCAGAATTAAATAATTGTATCAAACCTGAAAATAAGTTTCTCATTTCCAGTCTTCCCTGAGTTGAAAAGGGTGTGTAAGCGCAGGAAATCTACAATTTCAGAATCTTGGTAACACATCTGTGCTGCATACAAGTTAGTGCCCAAGCCCCCCTGGATCTGTGTGGCGTCTGTGTTTCTGAGCCTTTTATTTTACACTTTCCACAGATGTTTATACATAACAGTGAGTTCCGATGGCAAAATCTGATTGGTTGAAAAGTGTTCTGCCTGTTCTGTTGTTTGTGATAACAGCATGCTTTTTCAATAACTATAGTATTACAGTGTGCACCAGTCACTAAGTAAGAGCTTGCTTGACACTGTGGCTAAACATTGTGCTGTGATGTACTCCACCACATATTAAACAGAAAACTGGTTCCTGTTTAAGATCACATTTCACACTGCGGACTTCAGAAGAAGTCAAGAATCAAGTCTGCTT
Source organism: Brachypetersius gabonensis (assembly GCA_037577145.1). Taxonomy (NCBI): domain Eukaryota; kingdom Metazoa; phylum Chordata; class Actinopteri; order Characiformes; family Alestidae; genus Brachypetersius; species Brachypetersius gabonensis. The sequence goes on from JBBJLR010156159.1 coordinate 5,556, forward strand.
CAGATTCTGAACCTGCTGTTTTTCCTTAGTCAGCTGGTGGCAGAACAACTTACCAAACGTTAAACATGCTAGAGTTAACCAGAAAGAGTGACAAATGCCTCACAAACTGAATAAAGCACAACCACATTCAGATGAATCTGCCCGTGATGTTAATCGAGATCATCCACTGCTTCACATGTTGAGTTGCTTACATATTTCTGCTGTATTTATGAGCAAATTCACTCAGTGTTTGTGTGTGCTGAGTGCTTCCATGTGTGGCTTCTGGCAGTGTGTAGAGGTGAACAGATGTTAGAGAGGTGATTTCCCTCAGGACAGCGGAACACACTGCTGCTTCTTTCAAAGCACAGGAGACTTCCACACTAATCTGAGACATAAAACATGGCCTTCCTAAGCAGGACCTTAGAATCGGAAAGGTAGCAGGGAAGATGCACAGAAAAAGAGTTGCATACAATATTTTATGAATATATCACATTTTTTCAAACGCATTCAGCAGAATCAGATGACTTTATCGATCACACGGAGACAAAAAGACAAGAATAATATAAAATTTAAAGTTCAAAAAAATAAAAGAGATATAACAAAACAAAACATTGTATTGTAGTGAAGCATGTCGCAGCATTTCACATTGTTCCTTTTCTTTGTAATGTGACGAACATGTTATCTTGTAGATCCTGTTCCAAATGGAGTACTTTTTATAAGATAAGATAAGATAAAATTTACTGAAAGTTTTAATGACCTGAAAATAGATACAACAGAAACATCACAAATGTTAGCTACATCTTACTTTTGCTGTACTGACAAATATATGAAACCACTGTATTGTATTTAAACTCATTCTAGAGTGAAAGTGGGGATGATATAGTGAGCAGGAATTCAGTGTGAGAGTGAAGACAGACTGGAGTGACAGTGAAAAGGGGAAGGGGAGAGAGAGAGAGAGAGAGAGAGAGAGAGAGAGAGAGAGAGAGAGAGAGAGAGAGAGAGAGAATGAGAGAGAGAGAGCAGTGTCACTGACCTTGACTCCAGAGCTTCTCTTGTTTTTTTGGTGCATGGGAATTGGACCGGAGCGAGAATCAACTGCAGTTAATCAGGCATCCCCCCCACACACACACACATAGAAAAAGCACACAAGTCAGTATCAGGAGAGAGTGAGAGAGTTTAGTACTGAAACAGTTCTAAACCATCCCCTGGCTTGTGTTTAGAAAAACAGTTGTAGGACTTCCTTTCACCTGCTGTCTAGTAACTGACCCTTTCATATCTGCTGCATTCCAGTGTGTTTGTTCAGTCACAGCTGATGCAGTTCAGCATCACCTTTAACCACATAATGCCGTAAAAAAAGCAAAAGGACCAAATATTCGGAACTGTCACAGTTAATCAAGAAAATCATAAAAGAGATTACCTTAATATTTCTGTCCTTTTTTCCTATATAACAGTGAAATCAAACAGAAGACTTTTAAAAGGAGAGATTTTTTCTGCTCATGTTTTTCTGCTGCGGATCTCTTCTCTCTTCTTTATCTCTCCTGTATCTCATTGCTCCTTTTTCATATATAGCTGTTTTTCCTGAGGAATGTTAGGAGAATCAGCCTTAAGTCTCTTTTCTGAATGGTACTTAATGTTCTCTGTTCTTTATTTATACAGGATTTAGTGTACGAATAGTGTTCGACTCTGAATAAGATCTCAGATTTAAATAAAATTTTATGATTTATTAATAACTTATTGGCACATTGTCTAATGATGAATGCTTTAAAATAGAGAAACAGGAGTCTTAGTGAAGTCTTTTTTATATCTTTAAGTGTTTTGCGATCTTTGAAAGATTCTGCATGGTGTGATATGGTCCAGTTTAATTCATTTTTATTGCTTGGCCTTATTGCTTTTTTCTAAAATGATTACTCAATTAATCATCAATGAATTTGAAAGATTGCACGATTACAACCAAAATGAATTACGACAGCCTTAATTTCAATTTGTACCTCTTAGTGTTTTGCTGATGTGTTTGACCCAGTTAGATCTTTGGTTTCTGACTCTGTTGTTTTGCCTACCTCTCCCCTGGCTGTAGTGAATGAGTGTTTTTCACTGCTAATGGCTTTTCCATATGTACCTACGCAGCACAGCATAATCAGCTTGTTCTCCTGGCCATGCTCGAGCTCCAGGCCCGGGCCGAGGTGGGAGCGCGGCCCTCGCCCCCTTAACAACAGATGAACCACCTAAGACCTGGATGAAAAGGGCCCATTGCTGGGAGACATGAAAGGAGACGGAAGTAGTCGGTGTTGCTGGCTGACCTTTAGTACACATTCGGACACGGGTGTGCATTTCATCCCAGCCCTTATTTTGCCATTTAGTTGGTTTAGGCCTGAAGTCGTCATTGCTCCAACTCGGCAGGAACAGGAATGAAAGGGAAATCTAGGGCTGAACCTCCACACGCCTGCCGAGTAGGGCCTTTCTGGGTCACTTGGCTGGAAAGTGCCATGCCGCGATTGGACGGTTTGTCAGAACCATTCACAGGGAAAATGTTTAGGATGTCGTATTTCTCTCTGGGTATTTAATGGACCTTGTAGCCATAAATTGTCACGCAGTGATGAAAGCACTGGAGCAACACTGCACAAACAGCGCTCGGGGCAGGGAAATGCACCACTGACGCTGTTATGGCTGGTTTGGATCTGGAGTAGAAGTGATTACATGGCACAAGTCTTGAAAGCTGTGTGAGGATCTCAAGTGGAAAGCCTTTCCTAATTTGTTTATTTTGAAGCACAGGGACTGAATTATGGTAGAGTAACTTTTGGATTAATAAATTACTGATTTTGCTAATTACTGATGTTAATAGTTATAAGGTGTGTGTGTGTGTGTGTGTTAGAGAGAGAGAGAGTGAGAGAGAGAGAAGGGGGGAGTCAGTAAAGATTAAGGTATAAAATGAATCCTGTTTGATGAGTCTGGGGAATTCCAGTTTCAGTATGCCAGTCCCTCACACACACTCACACACACATACAAAGACTAGAGCCGAGTAATTTCGGGATCTAGTTGTGATTTTCTGAGCAATTTTGCATTTGTTATTTGAATACAGTTGTTTTTTCATAGTTCAAGGGGCTGCTTTCATAGACATCTTAATTTTAAGTTGAAACGCTCAAGGGATAAAAATTAGGAGGGAAATACTGCCCCCAGATGACCACGTGGGGTACATGCCTTGTGTTTTTCCTTAGGTTTTAAGGCTGGATGCATGTGCCTGATTGCTTGTTGATTAACTCTTACTAGGTTATTTTTTACCCACTTAACACTTGTTAATGCAATATTTAATTATGTATGATAAAACTGCAGATCTGATCTGTTGATCTGTTGTATAGCAGTGTAAAAGTATGTCACTGCGGCTTGCCTCGCTGAGAGTCATCAGATCGCAGCCCCCTCCATCTCACTAGATGTCAACACGGCTTATGTTCTTGCCACCTGCTCCACTGTCTGCTGCACTTGTTGGCTGCCTGTTTTCTGTGAGCATTTAAGCCGCAGGGCATTGCATAGCAAGTGTGTGTGCGTGTGTGTGTGTTTGTGTGTCTGAATATCTGGGGTCCAGAGGATTAGTTGGCCCACTGATGCAGTATAGCCTGAGGGCCAGAGAGTGCTGGGAGCAGACAGACCCCATCGGCAGCAGACCACGGCTAATGCGGGCCTGTGCAAACACACACACACACATTGTGTCTGGCCCCTAGAGAGCAAATGTTACAACCTACCACATGGGTTTCTGTGGACCTATGGCCCATCAACTGCTGTACCACTGCTGTACCACTGCTGTACCACTTTGTTAGGGCTTCAGGGGTCTTGGGCTCTCCATTCACATTCCTATCAGATGTATACTGGAATTTTGTGAGTTACCCACTGATTGGCCACTCATATTTCTGTGTATGCACGTTTTGATATTAAACTAAATGTTGGATTGTCGCCACAAACAGCTGTCTGTTCTGCACAACCTGACAACAGTGAGCAAGATATAGTCGTCGGACTGATTTTTCCAAAAGTACAGCATTTTTCTTTAAAGCATTTAGTAGTAAATTAACAAGATATCACTGTGTGTTTCCTGATTTGTATCACATGTTCTGATTTTGTTGTATAATCACTTTGTCAATCGTCTGATCCTGCATGCTACACAAAAGCAATGACGATCTATGATTGGTCAATCAAACACTCAAACAGCAACCTACTGTCAAAGAAAGTGATTTCTTAACACTTTGAGCAATAATAAACCAACCAGACTCTGGCAATAGTCAGGCTTGCAAGACTATCACTGCAAAATCAGCAGCACTTAATCTTTGGCCTCTTACCAGAAAATCCTAATCTTTAGAATGCACTGTTTACTTTGAGGGCACCGATTGTCTGCTCTGCTGAGGAGGGAGGGCTCTTGGAGAGACCTTGGACAACAGTGACAACAGAAGTCAGAACAACAGTGTAGCACAGACTCAGGCTAAAACAGAAAGCACAGTGTGAGCGCAGGGGAAGAGAAGAAAGAAGTCTGAAGGAGTATGAGGGGGCAGTGATCTGTAAAGAAGAAGAGACATCACAATCAATCCTTCGTTGGCTGGATGTTTAATTACAGCAGTGTCCAGCCTTTGAATGGCTGTGTAGACAAATGTAGGCTTTTGCTGACTCTTTGTTTTTCTATAGCTCTCTTTCTGTAAAGTGACCGTTCTTTCATATGTGAACACACCACAGCACACAGTGTGAACAGCACAAAATTCTTCCTCTGCATTTCACCCACTCACCAAGTGAAGCAGCAGGCAGCCAGGAACACAGTGTGTGGGGACGGTACCTGGCTCTGAGGGTACCTCAGAGGTGCTTAGCGATCTTGAGAATCAAACCCACAACTTCCTGAGAACACCGTAACCACTAGGCTACCAGCGGCCCAGTCATTATATCATCTGTCAGTGCTGTGCAATCCTTTAGTTTGCTTTTGGGACTCTGTTAGTGCTGTGAACTAAGATAGAAGTGTCACATGCATCATTTCCGCTGACGATTTCTCAATTTAACGATTTGTTGGGGGGGTGGGGTTGGATAGTGTGGCACTGAATCTACATGTAGGCTTGGAATGAAAGATGATTCTGATTAGATCTTGGGATATTAACTACTTTAGTTAATACACTCACGTGTAGTGCTTCTAACTGCCGTGAACCTGACATCCCTGGCATTTGAGCAAGGCCTCAACAGCCATCATTCAGAGGAAGTGACTCTGTGAGGGTCTTAGGTCTAGTTCAAGTCAGTGTCACTCACCTAGTCCAAGAGAACATCCAGACCTCAACTGTTATGGTTTTATCTCTTGCTTAAAATCAATTATGAATTTGTGAACTTGTGTGGCCAGTCCTTTTTTTTTACCAAAGCCTTGCCTAATTTGCATTCTTCTTTTTTATATTTAAAACACAATTAAATGTTTGTAGTGTTGATTGTGAGACAGCACCAATATGATAACCAGCAGATAATCTGGATCAAATATAAAAAAAACAAAAAATCTAATCTGAAAGATGTGGGTAGTATTTGAATAGTGGTCATCTTAAGCAAAGTGCGTCATTCATGAATGCAATGTTGACTCATTTCTTTTCTCATAATAACAAAAAATAACAAAATAATAGCTTTTCAAATGCCACTTCCTTTGCCAATGACATGCACAGAGGCATTCCTGCATAAGGTCTGGCAGTTGGAGGAGAAAAGCAAGAGAGATTTATTAATATATGTTGAATTTATGGTGCAACTCTGCAGTGCAGGTGTTAAATATCGACTAAAGGGCAGGTGTTCGATAGCAACTAAACATTTCACACTCATGTTCAAATTCAGCTATTGTCTTTGCTATCTGAAAGATATGCATACACAGACCTTTCTTTACCCAGGATTGTGTACTGAGCTGAGACGGATAAAGGGCCATTTTTCTTGTTTTCAGTCATCCAGCCCTTTTGTGTTTTTAAAACCGCTGAGTCAGAATCTTTTTTGCAATTAAATTGTTCTAGGTGTTGAATTATGTCAAGATTTCCTTCTGTTTCGGTCAGGCTGCCCTTTTTAACCTCTTCACAATTACATTATTTTGCATTTCTCCCTTTATGCCACTGTATATTTGTCACATGCACGAGCCAATATTCAGTTGTGCAACTGAATGCCTAAAATGCCTACTCCACTGTACCTACCTGAAGAAATGTGCCTCAAGCACCTCAAGAGTGTTCCAGCATGTATTCGCGAGTAACAAAGATGCGAGTGGTGTTCATGTCCATGATGAGCTGTGACCAACTCTGCTGTTTCTGTTCGATTAAGGAATAGGAGCTGATGATCATTTTATAGTGTGTCTGTGTTATGCTCTGTATTTCTGTATCTCTGAAGGATATTGTGACCTGATTTGGGGCACAGCCTATGTCTAATGCTGCACCTACAGTATATCAGTAGCTGCAAATAGGTTGCTAAAACTAACAATTAGTATTGCAGGTAATGATTACGCATTTTTAGGCCTTTTTCTGTTTTGGTAGAGATTGAGTTTAATGCGCAAAGTAAGAAAATATAGTTTTGTCATTATGAACAATTTTGAACAATTTTACTACTAAAAGATTTTTGTATTTAAATAAGCTTTTATGAGCATGAGGACCTTCAGTACTTTAAATGTGGCTTTCATAGAAAAGACAGCATGAATTGTCCTACTAAATGTAATCTGATTGTGATGTTTGAAATCAAAATCAGAGTAATCAGAATTTTTTTTTTGTTTTTGAAGTAGCACATCAGATTTGAGTCAAAATGTTCTGTATTGTGGTACATTAAAATAATATATTTTTCTGTATTCCCCAATGTAATTATTCGTGACTACTCTTTGAATAGGACTACTCTTTGAATAAGTCCAAACAATAAAAAAGGGCCTTTTAAATGAACAATACTTGGACCAAACTTTTAAAGTGTCCAAGAATCATCAGAAAATGGAAATATATGTATAAAATAAAACACTAAATGGAAGCAAAGTGTATATATAAATAAATGTGTCCTTATTAGAAGAGAAATTAACAGAAACAAAACAACATTTGTGACGTATGACTGCAGATTTATCAACAATTTGTTTGCTTTTCTATTTGAAAATGAAATGATTTTCTGGAAGATGTCTTTGCTGACACATCCAGTCCCGACTCTGTCGTTGTTATTGTTAATGTAATCAACTGAATGGCAGGAACAGACCTAATGTTAAAAACATGATGTTCTTTTGCTGGCCCGCTTAAAGTGCTTTTTTATGCTTCAAGATCTGCTTAAAGAAGTTTTTATGCTTCAGGAACCGTCTGCCTGTGGAAAATCTGCATGTACCATTAATGTTTGCCTGCTGAACATAGTATTTATGTAGTCCAGATAGTATTTGCTGTGTAGGCTTTCGTGAGTCAAGGAACCAGATTGTACAAATACTCCTGCACTCGTGAGGACAAGACATGTATGAAATACATCCTGCTCTACTTGTCTCACTTTGTCTGTCTCTCCTGAGCTTGTGGTTTTCATTTAAGGGAGTAGATAGGACTGTCCAACTCCTACATGAACATATCTGTTCCAGGCCATTCCCCCTCGAAAAGTGCACCCCCCAACACAGACACATACACACACACACAGACACCGGAGGGCGAACATTTCATGTGACGTTGTGGGTGGATGTTCCTGAATGGATCTGAAAGGTGTTTTAATCGTTATGGTAAAATGCTCTTAGTTCAGATATTTTACTGTTTGGCCTAACAACTTTGTCTGATCACATTGTGAACACGTAGGCCTAATACTGTAAAGACTTCAAAGCAGTGAAAAATTGTCACAGTAAATGTTTGAAATTGTATATTTTGTATTAAAGTGTATTAAAACTGGATTGCTGATGCATGTCCCTGTACCTCCAGAGAAAAAGCACTGTCACTGTTCCATGGAAACCATGGTTAATGGTCAAAACAATCTAGATGCAGCGTTTAATAAAATAGCTACTTATCTGAGCTGAAGCAGTCTGTAGTTATTTAAGACAGTTTGTAAGTATCAGATCTTACTCTTTTTTCAGTTGTATTTTTGTACTTAATGATGGCTTTAATACCAAGAAACAGCTAATAGGTGCTATTATTTATTTAAAAACTATTGTGGTTCAAAAATAGTTATTTTAATGAAAGCCTCAATATCTGATATAGATTTTCAGCTGATATCGACCTGGTAGTGTTGACTATCACTACTGATTTGCCATTTTGTGCTATTAGATTACACTTCCATGGCGGAGAAGAAAAAAGATGTTTAAGGTCTGTAGGTTTTGATTGCAGTGAAGATAAATACTGCCATCTAGTGGACAAAATCCTAAACTACACATTTCACATCTCAGAAATGAAAAATGCTTTTACGGCCAAATCAGTTTTATCAGCACCACTATTTAAGTGTCTGCACCCAATTGCTGTTAGCCTAAATGTGTCCTCTTGATTCATTTACAGTGCAAAAAAACAAACGGCACTGAGAGACATGTATAAGAAAGCTGATCTTGTAAATATGCTACAGCTAAAATAAAGAGAAAATATATATTTTTAATAATTTTCTCATCTCATAGTTTTCACCATCTGTAACCTGTAACCATATTTTTTTACATTCAGGCTGAACTATATCAGTCCTAGTCCTGTTTCTAATGTATTGGCATTCATTAACTCATTAAGTGTTTCTTTAAATTAGAAGTGTGTGAGCATTTAGCTCAGAATGTTTCGCTGCTTATCAGTTCCTGTAATTTGTATATTTTGGTTTGTGCTGCGAAATATACCATCTGTACTAAAGTTCTGTAACTGATGTAACACAAGTGGTTCATTACATGTCTTTAATCACCCCTTGCTTCCACAACACCTTCTATATGCTTAGGACCATCCAAACCCCCAATATTAGCTCAAGATTGTAAGATTGTATCAATAAATAAATATAACCAATTAACTTTCAAAATGTGTCTTATGCTGAGTGTCCCATAGTGTTCTGAATGGAAAAACTGGTCCTCACATGTTTTTGCTCATTCTCTATTCATAATATATATATTACAGTTAGATCAAAGACATGGACCATGTGGGGGATTCCCTTTGTTGTGAGAAGAAATTATAAGTTCATAAGAGCAACAGACTTGGTCAAATGTGTCATTAACTCTATAAATGTAAACTTTATTTTGTTTTAAAATATTTTAATATATTTAATATATTTGAATATATGTTGAACATTATTGGTACTGCCCAGTTCTGACATTTGTCTGACATCTCTCTCTCTCTCTCTCTCTCTCTCTCTCTCTCTCTCTCTCTCTCTCTCTCTCTCTCTCTCTCTCTCTCTC
>JBBJLR010156178.1:5000-12642 GCA_037577145.1 Brachypetersius gabonensis
AAAATTAATCTCTGGTTCTCTCTTAAACTAAATGGCAATAATGAGCTTTGAGGAACTTCTAGTAGTGTTTCACCATCCAACCGGTCTCAGTGTGAGAGGAGAGAGTCGATTACAGCAGTGTTTTATACTTTTCCTCATTAAATAAGATGGGATTCAGCTGATCACTAATCAGTCCCTCATAAAGCAGAAGGAGGTGCTTGTGTAGGAATTCAATATAGAGATGCTGATTTCAAGATAAATTCCAACAGTCTCTTATTTTTTTCCGGAGTTGTAAACACTTTCATGCGGATTTCATACGGGTTTACAATTTTACTTACATATCATTTTGGCCAGATACACGTACAAGCGCATGCACAGCATAGAATGTGCCTTGCAACTGCAATATACGTCTGAATTAATAATCAATTTACTACGACCGCTGCTTTTTCCGGAAACAGACCCCTCCTCCCAACAAATAGCCATCGACGGGCTCGAGCCAATGAACAGAAAGAGAAAATGAAAGCTCAGTGAGGAAGAGATATAGGTGTTAAAGGAAGCTCTTTGCCACTGAGATGTTCTCCAGAGGTTGGATTCTACTAGAACTAAAAAACATTTAAAGCTATTCTCCACTTCCCCTCGTACATGTACACCTGATGCCGAGAGTTTAAAGAGTGTTATTCTGATAGTAAACGCACGTCCATCACGTGTCCGAGGCTCAGGCCTCATCCTGCAAGGTTGTAGATGAGTCTGTAGATGAGCATAGATGAGGTGACCATCACACAGCCCTCTCTGAGACTGGCCTGAAAGCACATTAAACAGAAAAGCTGTTACTGCAAAAGGGCCCGCAGGGACTGTGGCTAATTTAAAAGAGCTCAAAGGTTCATCAAATTACTGGCCTCTCCACTCATCTCATCTCACCTCGGAGATCCGATCTGCTCACCGGGAGCCAGTGCATGAATCATGGCGAAATGATCCCTCCACTGTCCCGCGCTGTATTTGAAGCGCTGACAGGCGGCCTAGGTGTGTGTGTGTGTATGTGTGTGTGTGTGTGTGTGTGTGTATGTGTGTGCGTGTGTGTATGTGTGTGTGTGTGGACGGTGCAGGCATTGCCAAGATACACAAGTCAATTACGGCAACACACCTGGGCTGCCGAGTAAAGTACTAGCTAAACGAACACCGAACTGCTGGAAGTACTGTAAAAAATTACACACACACACTCACACACAGGGATGTCCATGTTCTTTTGTTTTGACAGTGTTTGTTAAGGTGTGCAACTTATCTAGTAGTAACTTGGTTAAAAGCAGAGGTTGATTCCAGTCTAGCTCTAAAGGTCTGAAGAACAGATGTGGATTTCTTAAAGCACTGATGTATGTCGTTCTGGATGAGAGCGTCTGCTAAATGCCATAACTGTCATTTTAACCGTCCATGGACTTGGTAGCGTGATACCAAAAATAGTGATTCAAGTCTACAATCCAACCCTCTTTAACCCTTAGAGTTAAACAGGCTGTTTTTGTTACTGTACCTTTAAGACTGATAAATGTAAACAACCACAGTTCTGATTGGCTGTCCTGCATTGCGCCTTGGTGCACTCTATATAGCTTCATCATGAATGGGTGGGGCAGTAAGCTGAACTGGCAGATGAATAAAACTGCCTTGTTTTTCATGACATCATGATAGCATCAGTTTCCCATGGTATAAAAAGGTTCCTCCTGAGGTTTCCTCCTCCAGCTGAGGGAGGTTTTCCTCGCCTCTGTTGCCTCTGGCTATCTAGAGTCTCGGACCTGGACTCCGTAAAGCTGCTTTGTGACAGCATGGTTTAAAAACTGCTATTTGAATTTAACTGAATCGAATGGAGGAAGAGACACAGGATTACGATCCCAAATTTATGGTCCCAAATTTCCCAGTTCCACCCAGTAGTTAGGTTTCCCTCCATCACATGATGCCACCAAGATAGGATGGTGAAGGAATGAAGTGCTTTCTTCAAGATGTGTGAAGCACCGAAACAGTTCAACACACTTGGAGGAGAATGCTAACTTAATATCTCATTTTATTGCATTTAACATTGAGATTTATAAAGTATTTCTTGATAATATAAAACAGGTGCTGGATCCACCAAAACTGATGTTGGATCCAGACCTAGATCCACCCAAAATAGGGCCTAAATCCAGATCCATCAAAATAGGTGCTAGATCCAGGTCTGCCTGGATCTGGGTCCAACTTCAGGCAATAAAACCCTGGCAATAAAAATACAGCAGTAGATTCCTCTTTAAATCTGGTCTACAATTCTCCAAAATCTTTCTAAGAACTTTGAGAGCTTCCTTCTCCATGGACGAAAGCCCGCGTTCTGTGACAATGGAAATTTATGAACTTTATTTTCCACCAAAAGGTCACAAGAACATCTAAACCATCTCCTGTACATAACCAAAAGGGTTCACATGCCTTGCTGTTCATGCATTCCTACAAATGTGTAACTGTGACATCTGTCTGTTACATCATATGGCCCCAAGCAAACTGTCTTTACAAGCATAAGCCATGCTTGTGTGTACTATATATATAAATGTATGTATAGTCTTTCATGAGTCTTCTCAGTGTTATTTTTTAGCATCTTCTCAGGCTGTCAACGGGAGTGTTAATTAGCTGAGAGAGAGGTGATGTAGCGTTAGGGTCACCCTTCCACTCTATACATCAACACCTACAGTTTAGCCTTTGATTTACATGTACTCTGAAGGAACATTGATGCATTTAGTTTCTAAGCAAGTTATAAACACAGTGCAACGGAATGCTAACCTATCAAGGAATTGCTGAAGGTATCAGACTATTCCATCAATCCCAAAGGCGTTATAATAATAGTCCCATTGTCAGTTGAAATAGAAGACCTTGAGACCTTGATTGTCAAGGTTTGTATTGAAAGGACGAACAGGGTCCATTGCCTGTTGGACCACAAGACCTTCTGGCTTGCTGAATCCCAACAAAGGTAAACTTGTCTTGAAGGCAAAAAGTGCTAACTTGTCGAAGCTTAAGATGATTTCAAAGAAAACATTTATGTCTCTGCAATTTGATGCAGTACTTGGTCGTTCGACTGTCCATTGTTTCCAAAGATGCCGGACAGGACGGCACAAGGCTTACTACTACACTACTGTACCACCTGACATGCTAACTCCCCACCAGATGAAAAAAAACACTATTTTTTTAAGGAACCAGGGTGATTCCATTAAAGACTTGTGAAATTCTGTGGATGAAATTTTATACAGCAACTGCGCCACATGACATCAGTGACCCACATTCCCAAGCAACCCACACCTCAACACCTCCAGTCATATCACAGTGACTTCCCACCGAAGTGGACTATTCCGAAAGAAGAACACGACAGCCTGTCGGAGCTTGATCACAACGGTACATGATTGTGCCAAGAAAGAATTACTACTATGACCAAAATGTTAAACAGTACTGAAGAGTCCCATCTACTATTGGGCCACAAGAACTGGGTGTTACCCGGCTTCCCGTGGTGGGGTCTTTTTAAACATTAGCCCACCCTCTTGACCACCCTGCACCTCAGCAAGTCCCCATCAAGGTGGACTCTTCCTGAAAGAAAAACAAAGAGCTTGTTGAACTTGAACATGGTCATCAGTGAACAACTAAGGTCGGAATTGTCCTGAGCTTGCGGCCAATACCGGCTAAGTTACTGATTGGAGACTTGAACAATTACATTTACATTCACAGTACTTAGCAGACGCTTTTATTCAAAGCAACTTCCATTCCTTAACTACAGGGGGCAGCCTCCCTGGAGCAACTTGGGGTTAAGGGTCTTGCTCAGGGACACAGTGGTGGTGCTGAAGGTAGGATTCGAACCCATGACCTCTTGGCAAGTATCCTAGGACTTGGTACATTATAGAGTCTTCCATAGTCCCAACACACCTGATCCAACTAATCAACTAGTCAACAAGCCCTTCCTGGGGGTAATGTCGAGAAGTTTCAGGACCAATGTTGGGAACTAGTCTTGTCCTGCTAAGAACTTAACCAGGATGCCGTGTGCATGTAAACACAGTTATTGGCCGCAAGCCCTCAGCAAACCTTCAAGGCTTTCTATATTGGGGCACCCTGACAATCCTGGCACTGGCTGCAACAAGCAGAAGCCTCCACATTCCATTCCACAGAGGGAAACATAGTCTCCCAGAGAGCCCCCCCAAGCTACCTTTGCTTTTGCACTCTGAAGATCTTGAGTTTAAATAGACACTCCCAGGAGAAACCTGGTAACACCCGGTTCTTGTCTCAGCACCTAATTTGGGTCAGAATGTAGCAGTGTTGGGACAGAGCAGGGGTTCAAGAGTCATGAATGGTGGTGTATTGTAATGACAAGCTGTCAAAAAGAGGAAGTGAAAAAAGTGACCCGAGAAATCGATCCCGTACTCCATGCACACGCAGTCCATTCCACACTGGGTTCTATTATGACCCAGTCTCTCCTGAAATAGACCAAAGAGCTGGCCAGTGTATAAAAGACTGGATGGTTGACCCTCCTCTCCTACCTCTGTCTCCTCTCATCTCTCTTGCTTTCCCAGAGTCTTTCTTCATCCTGTGCTTCCCTAGTTCTCCCTGATATCCCTCCTTCTCACACAGGTAAGTCCTGAAACATGCAGCACGACATTAGCAGAGCTAATGACGGCAAAGTCATTCCAAGTGATTTGTAGTGAAATGTTTTATCCAACAGACAGAATTGTTCACAGTGATGGTGAATGGAACCAGACGTCCAGAAAGTTTATTGCCTTTAAAAGCTTGAAATTGTATTGAAAACACAACCTGATGCCTGAGACCGATTTGTTCGTGTTGCAGGTATCGCAACACCTGGTTCCATTCACTCCCACTGTTTCTTTACCAAAAGATAATTCCAGTATTAGCCTCAGATTTGCCATCTGTCTGTGAAGCCAAGAGCAAAGACCCAACAGGTGGCTTTGGAGTTTTTCCAAAGATCTGTTATCATGTTCATCATCTCCTAGATGAAAAGCTTGGGATTTTTGGGATTCCCGAAAGCAACCCAGTCCTTTCACTGCTGCCATGGGCCTGGACTGTGATACACAAGCTCCGATTATTAAACAAATAGCAGAACTTACAGCCTGGTTTTACCATAAATTCATGTCCCAGGTGTTTAGGGTGTAGGCCCAGAGGTATTTATAAAGTAGAAGTAACTCCAAATGAACTCTATTAGGCAAATAACAAAGAAGGTGTAGGAGAGGGTTGATAACCAGCATCCCAATACGAACAATACCATTATGAATAATCTACACGTACAGAACAGATGAATTTCAATGTGGAATTGCACTGATCCATATATAGATGCTATGTCTGCACCAATCCTCATTCAGAAATGCTCAAATTTTCCAATGAAAACCTGCACTAATGACCGTCCTCTGCTGTAAATACTGGTGGTCTGATGACTACAGTCCACCAACCACATAAAACCAGCTGAATCCATCAGTGTGCATTTCTCTGACTGGAATATTAACACACACCGGGTTGTTTTTAGACGTGCCGCACTTCGTCAGATTTGTTGACGGCACTCGCACAGCTGCACTAAAACTTGGCCTGCGACCTGCGTCAAGTGTCAACACGTCCAACCGAGAGAAACAAATCATTTAAAAGATACGACTCTTTTCACGACTCGCACTGTGGCGTGATGAGAGAGGAACGAGACAGAAATAAGAAAGATTTATTCTCTGTCAACTGATTCAGATTGTATATAAAGTGATTCACATTTGAAAAATTTTATCTAGAGAGATCTGGAGTTGAATAAGAAAGACTGCTTGAATTTAAAGTGATTCAGAGTTGAGAATGTTTGTATATAAAGTATTTGAATATGAGATCCCTTGTGCATTAATTCGATTAGAATAAGGAAAATTCATTGTATGTAAAATTGTTCGGATTTGAATAAGAAATATATCCTTATGTATAAAGTGATTCTGGGTTGAATAATCCGTATTTAAACGGATTTATATTTGCATAAGAAAGTCCCCTTGTATTTAGAGTGATCTGGTGCTGAATAAAAAATATTCCTTATATAGGGAGTGTTTCTGAGTTGAAAAAAAAATATTCCTAACATATAAAGTGATTCAGATTTGAATAAGAAAGATTCTGTCCTATATTATGACAAAGTCGTACAAAAAGTACATAAGTACCAAATCTTTAACACGGAGTGATTCTTTCAAGATCCAAAATATTGTTTGTAGCCTTTCAAGAATTTTAAACAAATGTATCATCCTGCCATGAAACAAGTCTAGTAAATATTTCAATAGCCAACATGTTCATTTTTTCCCCCCAAGGTTTATTTAAGGATTTTTCTTACTTTCAACCCGCAAAGAGAAAAACGATTAAATACATACACAGGTTCATAGATCAATCAAAGCAAAACAAAATAAATAAATAAATAAAAATCTAAAAAAAATAAAAAGGGGTCTTTTGTATACAAAACACAAGCCTTACTGAACAGTTGTTCCTCCAATGTGTTCAATAAATACAAATTATTATTAGAAGAGATTTGAGACTTTTGAACAGTAAAGTAATTCAAATCACTTTACTGTTCAAACGGAAGGTATTCCTGGTTTCTGCTTTATGTTTAAACATGACGGACATTTTACTTCTCCCTAATAAAATTGAAATGCAAATAAAAAAGCACACATTTCATTTGAATTGACTGAGTTTTAACGCACTGGAAACAGAACATAGACAAACCTCAGACACACACAACAGTACAGTATCGAGCAAGTCCAGAACTGTTCTGCTGGGAATGTGTGTGAGTGCGTCGAGCTCCCAGGAGAATATGCCTGCACCCTTGAGAAACTCTATATGACTTTAATCTCAGCAGTGTGTGGGTGTGGGTGTGTGTGTGTGTGTGTGTGTGGGTGTGAGATCACTGGCTATAAGCGAGGTGACATTTCGAGTGGTGGTGCAAAAGCTTCGATACCCTCCCAGGGATCCCACGCCTTGACCTCAACGGACACTTCAGTGACAAACACACACGACCCCTAAAACACACACACACACACACACACACACACATACACATACACAGCTGTCAGTCTGCCACTCCAGGCAGCTCTGATATATTTTTTGAGTCTCACTGTGAAGCCTCTCTCTCTCCGTTGGTTTCTGAGGGTACATGATCTCACTGGCCCTGAGTGGTCAGTTGCAGTTGCCTCTGCGGTGACAGTGATGGATGGGATGGCAGTTTCACTGCAGCGCCACTGGATACTGACGGCTCACTCACACAGAGACCTATTGGTTCATAACGATGGACAATAGATCACCAGAATACTAGACTTTAAAGAGAGGCTTAGCAAAGCTGGATCCTGATGGGGAGAACATACACCCGCCACCACCTCATCAACACATAGCTGAGTGTTTCTGAATAAACGTCCATCTGAACCCGACAGTATTCTGATAAACTTCCTTCTGAACTCGACTGTATCCTGATAAACGCCCATCTGAACCCGACTGTATCCTGATAAACTTCAGTCTGAACTCGACTGTATCCTGATAAACTTCCTTCTGAACTCGACTGTATCCTGATAAACTTCCTTCTGAACTCGACTGTATCTTGATAAACTTCCATTTGAACCCGACTGTATCCTGATAAACTTCCTTCTGAACCCGACAGTATTCTGATAAACTTCCT